>VXBP01006260.1:18020-75747 GCA_013400115.1 Rhinopomastus cyanomelas | reverse complement strand
GAGGTCCCTTCCAATCCCTAATGATTCTATGATTCTATGAAATTGGAGGAGGACTGAAATAGCTTGTTCTTAATTCTGAAACTTGAGGCATGGGTAAATTGTCTTCTTTAAGCCTAGGCGCCAGCTTGGGTTTTGTAATAGTACATCAAAGTGATTCAGTTCATCTGTTCAGAATCTGACAGTGGCTTTTGCATTCTCCTATCACAGAATTCCTGCAGGGGGTGTCCATGCAAACAATTATTTAAATAAAGAATCTCAGAAAACATGTTAAGAGCAGCAAGTGGTTGGAAGTGAACTCCAGCTCCATATACAGTATGGAGGAAGGAATGTGTGAAACTTTTTTATGTCTTCTTTTTTTTCCCCCCTTCCAATTGGAGAAAATAACAGAATCATCAGTGTTGGAAAAGGCCTTCTAGGTCATCAAGTCCAGCCATCCACCCTACAACTCCTAACCACCAAACCATCTCCTGAAACACCATGTCTAGCCATTTTTTGAACACTTCCCCGGGCAGCCTGTTCCAATGCCTCATCACTCTTTCTGGGAGGAAGTTTTTCCTAGAACCTCCCCTGGCACAACTTGACCCCATTTCCTCTTGTCCTATCGCTAGTCCCTAGGGGGAACAGTCCAACACCTGCCTCACTACAACCTCCCTTCAGGTAGTTGTAGGGAGCCATGATGTGTCCCCTCAGCATTCTCTTCTTCAGGCTGAACAGCCCCAGCTCCCTCAGCCTCTCCTCATAAGACCTGTACTCCAGACCCCTAATCAGCCCAGTTGCCCTTCTCTTCACCCTCTCCAGCACTTCAATGTCCTTCCTACAGTGGTGCCCCAAACTGCGCATAGCACTCAAGGTGTAGACTCACCAGGGCCAAGTGTAGTGGGAGAATCATCTCCTTGGTCTTGCTGACCACAGTACTTTTGATGCAGGCTAGGATGCCATTAGGTTCTTGGCCACCTGGGCTCATGTTCAGCCGGTTGTCAGTCAGCACACCCGGGTCCCTCTCTGCCGGCAGCTTTCAAGCCAGTGAAGTTCCTGAATCTTCTCTGTTGGTTCTATGTACAGCACAGGACTGAAGAGTTTTCTGCAGCCAAAAGAGAAAAATAATAATTCAAACTACTTTATTTAGCACCTTGATCGTTTAAAGTGACTTTTTTGTTTTTTCACAAAGAGTTTGAAAACATTTTCTTGAAACTGAAGAATGGGTTTTACTTGTATGCATCATTAAATTAGTTGAGAGATTTCAAGGATGCCCACGATAGTGACATGAATTTGTTTGGAAATGGTGTGTCAAACAAGTAGTTCTGCAGGGTGCCCTGAGGTTTAGGGCTTCAGTTCCAGGTGCCTTCCAGAGAGACCTTAGCTTTACTGAGTTTGTTTTCTTAGAGCTCTTTGTGAGCTTCTGTTTGATCCATTCCTGAATATTTTCAGTCATTACAGTAGTCTTAAACTCTTGGTTTACTCTGTATAGCTAGTTATTGAATAACAAGCTTTGTGGTGTTGCCCTACTTTTCAAAACCTGTTGTACTTACATTTGTTCGTAACAAGTTCTGTTTTGTTTTGTGGGGGTTTTTTTGTTGTTGTTCTCCAGGAAAACAAATGTCTTTTTCTCTTTAAAAAATAGGATTAGTAAATTTTGTTGTGACGAAGACTGTGAAGCCACAGGATTAAGTAGTCAGAAGTAAATAGGAAAACAAACTTATGTGTGGTTTTCTTTTCAATACTTTTGATGACTGTAGACAGTTTTGTTTGATAAGGGGTGCTCTCTGTGCATGTCGTGCTGGGAAGATCTTGTTCCTAAAATTCAATAATCATAGAATCTCAGCTGTGGTTTTTCTTTTTAAGTAGCAAGTTTTTAACCCTTTTGACAGGAGTGTAGAAATTGGATGCTTTTTTTCCTTTAAAGACTTGATCCAGTATTGGAAATGACACCTGACATAAAATGTCCCTTCTAGGTGTAGGTTCATTAACTGTCAGTTATGTGATGTAATGGGAGGTTGCTCTTGGACACCTTTGATTTGTCTGGTAGGGATAAACAGAGATGTAAATGAATATATATTTTCACAGATTTCCAGAAGGCTAAGTAATGTAATGAAGTCCAAATAAAGATTTTACTGAAATGTGATAAAGGAGGGCAAGCAGATTATGTACTCCCTGGCAGCTGATGGCCACTTCCTGGAATTTTACTAAATAGTAATTATGGAAGCTGTTCAATTTACTCTATGTGTTCCTGTGTCTGCAGTCGTTGAAGGCTTTAGCAAGCAATAGTTTTACAAGTTCTGAAGGATGTGATTGCAAACAAAGAGTACTTTTTATGTCACTGTGGGAATAGTATCTGTCTAAAGCAGTTGTTGAAAGTGTCTTGGTGTCTCTAGTGGAGGTGGGGGGACTGCTCTGGCTTGAGTCAGAACTGAAAATCAAGCATCGTCCAGTTAAGAAGGATGTTTGTGGAAATACTACTTTTGCACTGGATCACTCTTTTAATGACTAACTTGCACATACCTGTCTGTTGTTTGTGAGTGGCTATGCTTCTCACGTAGCATTCTGTCACTTCTTGTGACAGCTTATCCCTGTCACTATGCTGCATTTCCACTGGGTGGCTTTCTATGCTCTTTGCTTGTGAAATCTCATCCTGAGTAAAGAATCATCAGTGTTCTTGCTGTTCTCCAACTGAAGACCAGAGAAAAGGCAGCTTTTAAAGCTAGTCAGTGTATAAAATTGCACTAGGAGAAAAGTAATGGGTAACTTATTGGATAGGCTGATGACTAGAAAAACCACTGCAGTACAGTCCGCTGTGTGCCTCCTCCCTTGCCCTAACCCCTGTGAACTAGAAGGACGTGGTTTTTCTTTGTAATGAGGTGGATGGACTTGTTTTATCTGGGTTAGAAGTACAGTAAATACAGTAGTTCCTTTTTGCTTCTAACCAGAGCAGATGGTAACATGCAAGAGAAGAATTCAGGTAAACTCGCTGGCTTAGCTTTGTGAAAAGGGAAGAACGGTTATTTTTCCTGCACTGCTCAGTGTGCCTCTCATCACATTCCTTAGGCTGACACGCGTCATCTGTACGAAGTCACAGGCATGTATGACATTCTTCTAGACTTCGCCAGGCCATCTGATAGCTGCTTTCTGACACTATGAAGCATAATTTCTGTGTGGGTTTTGGGTGTTACTGTTCCTCCTGCCTTTGTCTCCTTAGGCAAGCCCCTATCTTCCCACTTAAACAGACAGAAACATTTTTTCTGAGGAAAAGAAATTTAACTAGTATTATGTCCAGTTCTGGGCCCCTCAGTTCAAGAAGGACACAGAGCTGCTGGAGGGAGTGCAGTGTAGAGCAATGAGGATGATGAAGTGGAACACCTCCCTTATGAGGAAAGGCTGAGAGAGCTAGGTCTCTTTAGCTTGGAGAAGAGGAGACTGAGGGGTGACCTCATTAATGTCTATAAATATGTGAAGGGCGAGTGTCAGGAGGATGGAGCCAGGCTCAGTGGAGCTCAGTGTCATCTAGTGATAGGACGAGGGGCAGTGGGTGTAAGCTGGAACGTAGGAGGGTCCATACTTCACAGTGAGGGTGATGGAGCATCGGAACAGGCTGCTCCATCACAACAGGTGGGTTGTGGAGTCTCCTGCACTGGAGACATTTGAAACCTGCCTGGATATGTTCCTGTGTGACTTAGTGTAGGTGATCTTGCTGTGGTGGGGGGATCAGAGTAGATGATTCCAGTCCCTAGTGATTCTATGATTCTGTGATAAATATGAGAAGGAACTCCTTCCCAGTGAGGGTGACAGAGCACTGGAACAGTCTGCCCAGGGGAGTTGTGGAATCTCATTTTATGGAGACATTTAAAACTCACCTGGACATGTGTCTGTGCGAGTTGATCTAGGGTGATCCTGTTCTGGCAAGGGGATTGGACTAGATGATCTTTCAATGTCCCTTCCAATCCCTAATATTCTGTGATTTCTGTCAGCTTTCAAACTGTGTCCGTCTTCTGGAAGTTCATCATGTGCACTCAGCCCTGCTTCTAGTAATCTGAATACAGTTTAAGGAGCACTGTTTGTTTACACAAGTGAAAACAGGGTTAATATAGTGGGGTTAATTAAGGGGGGGGGGGTGTGGTGGGGAACCAGTGTTCACAGTAATTTATAACGTGGAATGATTCTTAATTCCATATTATACAAAAAGTCTGATTTAACGTCCTACTTGATAATATAAAGATTATTCATCCAATTATTTAGAATTCTGCTTAGCTTGGTGACTCTGTAGAAGCTGTCTTTTTCTATCTTTCTTGATGCTACCAGATACTCGAATCAGTTACGAGGTTACATCTAGAAAGATTTCTGATAATACAGGGTTTGGCTTGTATGGCTTTGATTTTCTCTTGGATACTGCAGTGTTCTTTTCAATGTAGGGTTTGATTATTTCACAGAGTTTTAAATAATTTTCATAATATCCTTATAAGACAGAGGTAGATAATAGGTTTTCCCTGTCTGTAATTGTAACCCAACTCTAGAAATTATTGAGGAATGACCAGTTCCAGTAACCTGGATTACTGCAGCATGCAATGTTAGGATAGTCTTTTTATGTTTGGTCTATTTAGCTTTGATGAGACTTCAGTTTAAAGTACAGCTTTAATATATTTATTTCAGTAGCAGCTAGGAATGTTCAGCCTGTCATAGCAGAATGTTCTGCATTTTCTTCATTAAGCCTTGAAAGAAGGACATACAGTTAGCTATGTGTGAAAAATTTGGTTTGCTGTACTTCACTGTACAAAGGACACCTGTTGCATCAGGCAGAGCTTCTCAAGAAATGGCATTCAACCACTGTTTTGTCATTTAGCTTTTTTTCCTTCTGTTAAACACGTGGCACTCATTTTGGGCTCCCTATTGAAAGACCTCACTAGAAGGTGACCTCCTCAAACTTCATTTCTCCTGCTTCCGCCAAACAGCTCATGCTCAGAATTTCTCACAGTAAAGTCCTTTCTAACCTCAGAATGTGTATAAAAATTTCAAGCTTTGGAAGGAAACTGGTTTTAGTGAATAGCACTATTGCTACAGTTCCCACTAAATGTCAAATGAGGTGGCTAATCCACATGTCCCTACTGACCTCCTCACTTTACACGAGCCAAAATTTCCCCTCTGCTCGAGCACTTGGCATGTTTTTTGTGCAAGCTGGCTTTCTTTTCATTTTAGTAGTGTTTTTTGGGGTCTGGCTGGTTTTTTTTAGAGCCTTGCAGAAAACAATAGCCGTAGAAGGAAAAGAATTGCGTGGGTTAAATGCTGAGCAGCACATTTTGTTAGTCTGCTTAATTGTCATCTCTTATGACAGTTCCCTTTGCCATTTTACAGGAAGCCCATGATGGACTTGCTGATATTCTTGTGTGCACAGTATCATTTAAATCCATCAAGTTATACAATAGAGTTGGTGTCGGCAGAAAACAGTCAGATTAAATTCAAACCAAATACACCAGTGGGAATGCTTGAAGTAGAAAAAGTGATCGTAAAGCCGAAACAAGTGGATAAGAAGAAACCTGCTCCAGTTATACCAGAGGTGAGAATAAAAATTAAAGCATATTGAGAAATTATAATCGGTTTTGTATTTAAGAAGTTGACTCTAACCATGCACCCCTGTGGAATGCTTGGATCTGGGTTCTTGGTAAACTTCTAGGTAAAATAAATCTCAGTTTGTTGCAGCAAAAAAGGGAACATGACAATGTTGTTTGGAAGCTCGTGCCTTATTATCCCTTTGACAAAATTTGCACATGAAGTATGGTTGTATATAACCTTCAGCAGACTGCAAATCAACTTGTACCATCTGTCACGCTGTGATACGCACACCCCTCTGATTGTATGTTCATTTCCCTTTAATATATGCTGTGCTTTGCTATTGTTACTCAGCTTTTTTTGTGTCCTTAAGAAGGCAGGGGATTTTAGAAGTGCTACACCAAGTTGAGAGTGTGACTTGGGTTTTCCCTTCCACCTTTGTTTTTCTGGTTTTCAGTTTAGCTAAAGCAGTTAAAACAAACCTAGAGAAATTCTTCTGCTGCCCTTTTACATTAATTCTGTGCCTGCACATACGTGGTAGCTTATGGCTGGTTGGCAGATTTCCACAACTACCTTGATAGGACATCTCACTCAGGCTTGGACCCTGACGGCAGGCAAATGACAGATCCTAAAAGAGGAGCAGTCTGTTCCACGTGCCCTTCTCTTGCATAGAAGGGAGTGACAAAATATCTCCTGGTTTCTACTTATCATGTTTCTGACTTTATAATGTTAGTGAAGTTGACCATAAGTGGCATTCCTGCGATTACTGTAAGGCTGTTTCAAAAATGCCAATTGCTTCATAATTTGGGCTTGTATTTATTGGGGTTTTCTTCTCTTTAGCAAACAGTAAGGGTAGTGATAAACTACAAGAAGACACAGAAGACAGTAGTAAGAGTTAGTCCACATTCACTCCTTCAAGAACTGATACCAGTTATCTCTAGTAAATGTGAGTTTGATCCTTCACACACTCTTCTGTTGAAGAACTACCAGTCTCAAGAACCCCTCGATGTGACAAAATCTCTTAATGACCTTGGGCTAAGAGAACTATATGCCATGGATATCGGTCGAGGTAAGATAATGTCTGTAAACTGCAGACGTAGAATATTTAATTACACAGTATTTCAGTAATGTGCACATTTTATTTGGGCTTTTTAACTTACAAAGACATTAATTTCTGGAAATGTAGTATGCTTTCGTTGGTCTTTCCACAAAATTGAAACTGGGACAAATTTACCTGTATTTATGTGTAAGAAGTGCTTGATAAAGATTTTCTAACAGTGTTAGGAGCAGCAAAGATGGCTGAATATAAATACTCACTTAAAGCATCCCCTTCCTTTCCTTTCTTTCCCTCACCCCCTTCCCAAAAAGACAAACACCACTGTATTTCCCCTTAGCCTGTGGGAAAGACACAGGTCATGATGAGAAGAACAGAAACATTAGAGAGATGTAGTTTTGTTTATAAATTAGTTATGATTTTTAAAGTGTTAGAATGCTCTGATGGTGTTTACGTATATTTCCGAGTGTTGTTTGGTAATTGTATTGATTGTGAAAGAATAATAGTTCTCTTTAAAATGCTGCCTAAAGGGTACTTCCCTCGATTTGTATGGACAGTCCTTTGCCTAGTTTTAACTTCAGCTGTAAGCTGAAGGGTTTATTGTGCTGTGAGTAAGAATTCCATACAGTACAGGGGTCACTCCTGTTCTGACTGCTGTTCTATTGGCTGATTTTTCTTTCTGCTCCAAAACTTGGCGGGGGTGTGTGTTCATTTTTGTCTGTTGTCTTTTTTCCCCTTTTACCTAACCAGCGTAACATTATCATTTGGAGGTTGCTGTCTGAAGAAAATTCTTAATTAATTCTCAAAGGCCAGTTATCTTGAGCAACAAGAGAATGACAGATTTGGAAAATACATCCTTTTCCCCATGGAGAAAACAAAAGTGAAACATCGGTCTTTTCTCCACTGGAGAGCAACATACCGTTAACTTTCCTGAACATGTTACTTGGACTGTATGTGTCCACAGTGCATTTTCTCGTTTGTTGTCTGGCTAGTGCTTTCACCTGCAGGCCTGCAGAGCTGCCTGTTGCACAGTGTGGCATCCATATGCTTTGTTTGAATCAACAGCTGAGAGTACAACAGTGTAGATGCTTTTTATGCTGCAGCGCCCTGATAGGGAATTTAGGTAAACTTCAGTTCTGTTGATAGAAAGTAGTTCATCAATTTTGCAGAGTTTCAGAGCTCGGAATTTTCAGGTTTCTATGTGGAAGTAAGTGGTGCGGTGTACATTTTACTTAATAGAGTGTAAAGTCAAGGTTTTTTTCATTCAGTTGAATTTTATGTTCTCTTTGTTTGCCAAGTTTGGACTGTGTGATAATCCAGAACTTACAGAGCAAACTGTTGTGTATTTTTATATGATTTTTGTCTTTCCTTCAGCAATGTAAGTGGAGCCTTTCTCCTTACTTAAAAGTTCCAGTCTGTGTTGTATTTCTTCTGGGTCAAATCCTTAAATGGCTTCTAGCAGTAGGTAGTACAGATACACATCTTTTTACTTCAGGAAAGTACCTAGTTAGTTTTCCCTAATGTTGAAGCTTCAGCTTGGCTGTCTGTGTTTGTAACTTACAACTTCATCTTTGATTCAGACTCACATTTTCTGTCTTTCTTTTTGTCTTTCTGTAGCCACATCACCAGTTGATATAAATTTACCATCTTTGCAAGGTACGATTTACTGAAATAGGTGGTGAAACTGTAGCGCTGGTGTGCTTTCCACTCATATAGTGTCTGCTTAACTGTGACATAAGTATTATCCCTGTTTTACCATAAATGGATATTAACAAAGATAATAAAAGAAACAGAAATACCCAGCTATATGTAAAGTATTTCTGTGGAGTTTTACCCTGATAGGTTACGTTTATAATTATGTTTGTATTGATACTTCTACCAAGAGCCAATGATGACCTCGCTGATTTCTGATGCTCGTTGCATTTGCATTTGGTAGGATTTCTTTATGACAGTTAAATCTAGTAAAAACTAAAAAGAAGCACCCATTAGAGGAACAACCTTTAGATCTACAAGTAGTCTGCATGAACAATGTAATGTAAGGAGGATAGATTCTGTGAGGTACCATGACAGATGTATGTTTCTAACAGCTGCCGCACAGGTACGTGTGCCGCACCTATCCAGCGTTTGAGTGATCTTCCTCCACAGCTGTACCGTGTGCAGGCTTGTGCATCCCTTGTTCCACTTCATACTGTGCCGTGAATTTGCACTGTTGGGAATCGAGAGTTGGAAAATCTGATGTTCTTTTTCTTGTTTACATCCTTCGTGAGATGAACCATTAGCATGTGACAAATAGGATGGGCTAGGGGTTTTAGTAGCAACTGAAACTCGTCTGTCCAGAGTTCTGAAAAAGACAAAACACGAATGGTAGAAAATGTGTTAATCTTGCAGCAGTTAGAAGAGCTGTAGGTGGTTTATGATGTGTTTTGTGCATCCTTCCAGGAGGCTTGTGACAGAGAGTGAAATTGTAAGAATTTAACAGGTGCAACAAATATCACGCAGAACTGTTGTTTTCTATTTTAGACTCCTACCAATCTGAAAACTTAGATGTTCTGAAAGAGAAAGAAAACAGAGGATTTTTCAGCTTTTTTCAACGAAGCAAGAAGAAAAGAGAACAAGTAAGGTGTAACTTTGTAAAAGCAAAACCTGCAGAAGAAAGATATTGGTATTGAGTACTTGGTAATCTTTAATGATTTCCAAAAGGTATGCATAACTTGGATTTTCTTTCTTCTCCGGCACCCCAAGGCTGCCAGTGCCCCAGCAACTCCCCTGATGAGCAAGCCAAGGCCAATGTTTGTCATGAGATCTAACACTGTTAGCAAGCAGTACGATTCCAACACTCTGCCGTCCGAAATGCCAAAGAAACGGAGAGCTCCTTTACCACCTGTGCCAAACTCTCAGAGTGCTCCCCAGGACCTTGCACAAGCCCAAGTCAGACCTGCATCCGGTATTGTGAAATCTAACAGCCTTGATGGGACTGATCAGGTTAGTTGTGTTTGCTTCACTTCTCTCAGGACGTTTAGACATAATAATCCTGTTAATATCTGCTAAGTATTCCGATAAATGAGTAACAAAAGCATAGTACTTGCTTTTAAAAATTTTAGTATGGCAATAACTACAGGAATTGAAAGATGTGTTCCTTTTACCTTTCGTACCCAAAGTGGTAGCTGTATTTTTCAAACTGAAAAAATGTCTGCTTCTGACATGAAGTGATTTTGAAAATACCTTTTTGTTCTTATGGATGAATACTTTATACCTTTAAATAGAAGAATTCTGTCTCACGTTACCTAGTAATTGATGTTTTGATATTTTCAGTAATTTCTGATGTTGCAGTTACATGTGATAACAGGTAGGTTGTTATTTGCATTGCTAATTCTTGGGGATCAGTCAACATTACTGTACAATATAAAGTACAGTTCTTATTTAATCGGTTACGGAAGTGTCTAACTGAAGCTATAAGGTGTGGGCTTTGTATTTAGGTAAGCTGTATGTCCCATGCGGTGCAGAAATTCTGCTAACAGAATTTGGGAGGAATGATGCATTGTTATCCTGTTATTTCACGTGGTGAATCACTGTTAAAGATCAGGGCTAAAATTATTACTTTTTGTTTTTTAATAGTGTGCTTTGAATACAGAGTCTAAGGGTGGTGTTTAATAAATGAGGCTGTTAGTATGCTAGAAAAATAAAACACGGAGCTAAATGAAAGACAGGCTTAAGGGATTGATTTTATGTTCTTTAGACAAGAATTTCAATCTGTGTGTTCCTTTATTCAGTAATTTACTAATTCATTGATGCACAGAACCACAAGAGAGCAGTGTTTAACAGAAGTTCTGAATTTGAGTGTTGTGTCCTGCTGACAAGCTTTACCATTTGAAGAAGACAAAGGTTTCTTTCTATATCTTAATAAAAACAGCCTCAAAACGAAAAAATCCTGATCTTTTTTTACCTCATCATGTTTGTCTTTTAATTGAATTCAAATGTTTTTGAAAATAATTTATTAATGTCAACATGTTTGAAATTATTAATATCCCATTATATCTAACGGTAATGTATGACTACTGAGCTAGGATCTGTCACTCAACAAAATTGCTTAGATTTATTATTTTGTGCTGGCACTTCTTAGTCATCTAAAGTGATTTGACTGAAGCTGAAGAGCTCACAGTGAAAGGACGTAAGTTCAGATATGTTTCTGTGTATGTTTTCTGCTTAATACTACTTTGTGCAGCTCCTTTAGAACTTAGAAGCCTCTGGCAAGTGATTTTTAGGATGACTTCTATTTCATTCTGATTTGACTTCACAGTGATTTGTCAGATAATACAGAGCTTGGGACTGTAAATGCAGGAAGTTTTTGCTTTGTGCTTTGAACTTCATAATTCATGTAAAGTCATTTCTCTTTTAGAATCTGCTTCCCAGGAAATGTAATCTAATGAACTAATTTTAGATTGCATAGCGCATAAGCATCAAAAGTGGCTAGCAGGTCAAGCTAGATGATTTTTCCCCTTTACTCCTCTCTCATGAGACAGTATGGTACTCAGCTCTGGGGTCCCCAGCAAAAGAAGAACATGGACCTGCTTGAGAAGGTCCAGAGAAAGGCTACAAGGACAATGTAGAGGGCTGGGGCATCTCCCCTGTGAGATTAACGCTGTGAGGGCTGAGAGATTTGGGGCTGCTCAATCTGTAGAAGGCTCTGAGGAGACCTTATATTATCCTTCCAGTACCTAAAGGGAGTCTACAGGAAAGCTGGAGGACTCTTTATTAGGATGTGTAGTGATACATCAAGGGGTTACAGTTTCAAAATGAAAGAGGGCAGATTTAGATTAGATGTAAGGATGAAGGTCTTCACTGTGAGGCTGAAACAGGCTGCCCAGAGAACTTAGGATGCCATATCCCTGGAACTGTTTGAGACACCAGGTTGGATGGGGCTTTGAGCAACCTGGTACAGTGGTAAATGACCCTGCCAATGTCGGGGGTTTGGACCTAGTTATCTTTAAGGTCCCTTCTAACTGGAACCATTGTATGAGGCTATATTGCTCTGCTTGATCGTGGAACTCTCACAGAGGGGTCCTATAAGAGACTTCCTTGTAGAATAAAGCTGCTTCTTGGAAGAGTGCTGAGGTATTTTCAGAGACAGCATTCCAGCAGCACAAGACGGGCTCATTACCCAAAGTGGGAAAATGAGTAGGCATAAAAACAGCCTAATATAAATGTGCTCCTGAGAGACCTCGAGTACAACAGAGTCATATGAGTGAAGTACAGAGGTAGTACTTAGACATGCAGTTGAGATAGCAAAGGCAAGCCAGGAGCTTGAAGTGAAGTAGCAGGAGGTATCAAGAATAACAAGAAGACCTTTGGTAAGTTAGCTGCAAGAAGACCAAGGATGAGAGTGAAGTAATCTACCTTAATTTTGAGGCCCCAGAGGAAGTTATGACAAGAGAGTAGTTTGCCCTGGTTGATGAGGACTGGGTTAGGGATCAGTTGAGCAAACTGGACGTACACAAATCCATGGGCCCAGATGGGATGCACCCGCGTGTGCTAAGGGAGATGGCGGAAGTCATTGCCAGGCCTCTCTCCATCATCTTTGCTAAGTCTTGGGGATCAGGAGAGGTGCCTGGGAACTGGAGGATAGCAAAAGTCACTCCAATCTTCTAAAAGGGTAAGAAGGAGGAGCCATGTAACTATAGACCAGTCAGCCTCACCTCCATCCCAGGAAAGGTGATGGAACAATTTATCCTTGAGACTGTCTCTAGGCACATCAATGACAAGAGGGTCATTAGGGACAGTCAGCATGGCTTCACCAAGGGGAAGTCACCCTTGACCAACCTGATACCCTTTTACAAGGGCATAATTAGGAGGATAGGTGATGGCAGAGCAGTAGATGTGGTCTACCTTGACTTCCGTAAAGCATTTGACGGAGTTTCCCACAGCATCCTCGCAGCCAGACTGAAGCAGTGTGGTCTGGATGATAGAGTAGTGAGATGGAGCTGAACTGGCTGCAGGACAGAAGCCAGAGAGTACTGGTCAATGGAACAGTGTCTAGTTGGAGGTCTGTATCTAGTGGAGTCCTCCAAGGGTTGGTACCGGGACCAGTACTATTCAATCTATTCATTAGTGACTTGGATGAGGGATTCAGGTGCACTTGTCAGCAAGTCTGCTGATGACACAAAGCTGGGTGGTGTCACTGACACCCCAGCAGGCTGTGCAGCCATTCAGCAGGATCAGCAGAGAGAAATGTAATGAACTATAACAAGGGCAAGTGTAGAGTCTTGCATCTGGGCAAGAACAACCGCAGGTACCGGTATAGGTTGGCGACTGACTTGTTGGAGAGCAAGCAGGAGAAAGGGACCTGGGGTTCCTGGTGGACAGCAGGATGACCATGAGCCAGCCATGGGCCCTTGTGGCCAAGAAGGCCAACAGCATCCTGGGGTGGATCAGAAGTGGGGTGGTTAACAGATTGAGAGAGGTTCTGCTCCCCCTCTACTCTGCCTTAGTGAGACAGCATCTGGAGTATTTTGTCCAGTTCTGGGCCCCTCAGTTAAAGAAGGACACAGAAATGATGGAGAGAGTCCAGAGCAGAGCGACGAAGATGAACACCTCTCTCATGAGGAAAGGCTGAGGGAACTGGATCTCTTGAGCTTGGGGAAAACGGAGACTAAGGGGTGACCTCATTAATGGTTATTTGAAGGGTGGATTTCAGGAGGATGGAGCCAGGCTCTTCTCAGTGTCATCTAATGATAGGACAAGGGGCAATGGGTATTAGCTGAAACACAGGAGGTTCCATGTAATATGAGAAAGAACTTCTTCACAGTGAGGGTGATGGAGCCCTGGAATGGGCTGCCCAGGGGGCTTGTGGAGTCTCCTTCTCTGGAGATGCTTAAAACCCACTGAGTTGTGTTCCTGTGCAGCTTGGTGCAGGTGATCCTGCTGTGGCAGGGGGATTGGACTAGATGATCTTTTGAGGTCCCTTCCAATCCCTAATGTTCTATGATTCTGTGATTCATTTTAGCATGGTGTTTGTCACAGTCTACCACAATACTTCTTGTTGAAAAGTAATGTATGGGCTAGACAGATGAACTACAAGATGGGACAAAACCTGTCTGAACAGCTCAAATGGTGGTGGGTAATGGCGCAAAGTCAAACTTGCTGTCATGTGGAGTTCCTGAGAAGTTGGTAGTATGGCAAATATTATTAAATATCTTTATAAATAACCTAGTTGATGGAATTGTGCACACCCTCAACAAACACCAAACTGGCTGGAAAGGTGTGTGCGCCTGAAGAGCCACATTTCATGGAGACAGTGACAGGCTGGAACTGCACGAGCTACATGTGTGTGAAATTGTCTATCTGCAACGGAGTAATTCCAGGCACCAGTACAGGCTGTGGTCACGTGCTCTACCTTGAATCCAGTGTAGTCAATCCAGTAGTACATCTGTACTACTATGTTCAGATTTGGTTCCTACAGTTCAAAAACAGGTAAAAGTGCAACCAGGAAAGGCCATTTGAATTGTTTCCAGGATCCTGCAACAACCTGATCTAAAATCCAATGTTGGACCAAATTATTTCAAAGTTTCCTTTCAACTTACTGCTTTTCTCTTTTACATGGGTGAATCAGTCTCTTGTTTTTTTGAAATTGTATCCACCTAAGGATGAAAAATACAATAAGGCTCCACAGCTCGCAGAACACAAGCAAATACTTGTTTTTTTTATGTGAGGTCAATCACTGCTTGAGTGAAGCTGGCAAGGGAAAGATTTGGAAATGTGTTTCTCAGACCTTGCTTTCACTTTAATTGTGAAATAAAGGATAGCTTCCTTAAAAATACAAGGAGTTTGTCCCTCCTTACAGGAAGTATCTATGTAAAATAATGTTACTTAAGTAAAAATGTCATATACAGGATTTACAACTCTGTAAATGAGGCTGGGAACTTTTAAATTACATTAAAGAATCAGTCTTCAGAACTGACGTCCTACATGCAGGATTTGAAATGAAACACATTGAGTCAGTCATCAGCAAGTTTGCAGATGATACAAAGCTGGGGGCAGATGTGGCTGGGTTGGAGGGCAGAAGGGCTCTGCAGCGGGACCTTGACCGCCTGGACAGTTGGGCAGAGTCCAACGGGATGGCGTTCAATAAGTCCAAGTGCCGGGTGCTGCACTTTGGCCACAACAATCCCATGCAGAGCTACAGGCTGGGGTCGGAGTGGCTGGAGAGCAGCCAAACAGAAAGGGACCTGGGGGTGCTGATTGATACCCGCCTGAACATGAGCCAGCAGTGTGCCCAGGTGGCCAAGAGGGCCAATGGCATCCTGGCCTGCATCAGGAATGGTGTGGCCAGCAGGAGCAGGGAGGTCATTCTGCCCCTGTACTCTGCACTGGTTAGGCCACACCTTGAGTACTGTGTCCAGTTCTGGGCCCCTCCATTTAGGAAGGACATTGAGGTGCTTGAGCGTGTCCAGAGAAGGGCAACGAGGCTGGTGAGGGGCCTTGAGCACAAGCCCTATGAGGAGAGGCTGAGGGAGCTGGGATTGTTTAGCCTTGAGAAGAGGAGGCTCAGGGGAGACCTTATTGCTGTCTACAACTACCTGAGGGGTGGTTGTGGCCAGGAGGAGGTTGCTCTCTTCTCTCAGGCAGCCAGCACCAGAACAAGAGGACACAGCCTCAAGCTGCGCCAGGGGAAATTTAGGCTTGAGGTGAGGAGAAAGTTCTTCACCGAGAGAGTCATTGGCCGCTGGAATGGCCTGCCCAGGGAGGTGGTGGAGTCGCCAACTCTGGAGCTGTTCAAGGCAGGATTGGACGTGGCACTTGGTGCCATGGTCTAGCCTTGAGCTCTGGGTGACAGGTTGGACTTGATGATCTATGAGGTCTCTTCCAACCTTGATGATACTGTGATACTGTGATACATCAGTGTTGTAAAGCCAGTTTTGGTGGCTGCACACTTTTTTTTCATCTGTATCATGATCAGATCAACACAAACGAACCGCTTTTATACTTATTTAATCCAAGTCAGTTCCCAGTAAAGAGGCAAGTGTAGTGGTCAAACTAGGCCACAATTATTTAATTGCAAAAAAAGGAAGAATTTGTTGTCTCGTATTCCTCACTACTGAAAATGTCAGCCTGTGGGTAGGTTATAAAGTCTTTTATTGGCTGCTAACCAGGCTGATTGGTGTGTTCCCTGGACTATTTAGTGTGCTTGGGAGTTTCACTCTTGCCACAGTGTCCCATTCAGTTAATTTACACAACTTAGGATATACCATTTTTTATTTCTTAAGGGTTCATTTGTATCTGCTTTTACCTTACAAGAAGTATTTCATTGCAAATAAGAATGCTTAAGTTCTGAACCCTGCTTTTCAGTTTATTCAGCAGACTAGACACATGCTTTACTTCTTCTGTGGTCCAGGATGACCTTCTACATGTGCCTTATTACGGACAGTCTCTTTTGTTACTTGCTCAAGGAAGACCAAGTGAAGTGTCGGTTTTGCCCGGATAAACTGTTTGCCTTGTTTTGGCAGAAACGAGCCAAATCAATAACATCAGACAACAGTGAAATGAGCCAACTGTAAGGAAACAGAGTTCTCGCTGCTTCCTTTCTTCCAAGTCAGTGTTCTGTAGTCCAGTTTCTCACCATATGACAAAGGGTTTTAATGTTTACTTCCTAAAGCTTCACCCTTGTTTTGCCTTAGAAAAGAAACTGCTTTTTTTGTTATGTAAGTAGTTGTATTCTGGCATGAGGGTTGGAATTTTTCTGTCTCAATTTCAGAGTGATGATAGGATCAGTTTGTGGAGGTATGCCCCTACTTTTAAGGGAGAGGTTAGTAGAATGTATGTAAGGGTAGCTTTTATAACTTACTACATAGCATAATTTGCACATTGTATATATGACTCAGAAGATAACTAGTAAACTTAAATAGTTAATGTTTGTCCAGCAAACTTCTCTGTTTAATCAGATTAGAAATTATAGTTTTGTTCTCTAGTATTTAAATCCCTCACTTATCTTGCTCAAAATTACAACTGACAAATGCCTCTTGCTGGAATTATGCTTAGAACTAGCAAGTTTAAACACACTTGCAAGTAGAGAAAACTCTCAGTGATTTTGCAGAGTGCTGTTCTATAATACAATCGATGTATCTTCAGGTTTCACAAGTGGGTGCAATTTTCTAGAGATAATGCTTATTTAAAAGAAAATGTCTTTTACAAGTAAAGCATTTGATTATGTCTAAAGCCATTGATGATTATATTTCTCGTGCTTTATTTATTTGAACTAGACTGTGATACCTTCATTTAATTCTGTGAATGTTGTCAAGGATTTTAACCCAAGCTGAAATCAACCAGTTAGATCAGTTAATATGCTAATGGGCTGAAACAAAAACAGAGAGTTCAAAAAACCACTTGCAAATTGGAAGCAAAACCAAAACCTAGCTTGATTTGGGGAAAAACCAAGATGAGGTTTAATCACACCACATAAAAATCCGACATAAAGACATACAGAGATTAATCATATGTTCTTGCATAACTGGGCCAAATTACAATCTCCCAACACCTCAAAGGGAAGATACTTCCACCAGTTTTTCTCCTTGTAGAATTGTGGAGTCCATTCAGTCCATGCCCATGTCCCTCAGAGTTAGTGGGCCTTTTGAAGTCCCGTGTTTCCAAACCAGTCCTCCATTTTCAGTGTGCCACTTCCTGCAGCCATTTTGCTGATCCTTGAGGTACCACTCTGTCTTTATTCACTGTGTTCCCAGGGCAAGATGGCTGCTGTGTTCAGCACAGTGTAATCTGCTGTCGTCTCTGAACACAGATGAAATGTAAGTGAGGTAGAAGGAATTGCTGGAAACCTGAAACTGAAAGCTCCAAACCCCTTCTGTTTGCAGAGCTGCACAAATTCAGCTTTCAATTGCAAGTTGAAACCTCACAAGTTACCACAGCAACCTCCCAGTGCCTCAGGCAATAAATCTAAAGTTTCTAAACTACAACAAATGTTTGTCTCCTTACACTGTTTTCAGTTATTGTAAAGGAGCATACGTAAACTGTGATTGGGTAGGAACAACTAAGTGAAGATTTTTAGTCACAACGTTTGCAGTTTTAAATGATGAATAGAATTTCTCAACTGTAGAAATCCAGTTTGCTTTTATTTATGCAACCCTAACTCCTAAAATAATTTAAATCTCCGTCCCAGTCCTTAGAAGAGAAAGGGATGGAGAAGATGGGAAAATGAGGGAAGGGTGGGAAGCAGCCCATCCGTAAAGTACTTCTGAAAAGAGATACTAGCTGCTGTCACAGAACAGTTTAGTTAAGATTTCCTGGACAGGTAAGTTCCATGCTTAATAAATTACACCAGAGTCTCAGTTACCTGAAACTTGCCTGTCAGCCCTTTGCAAATGAGAAGATGGGCAATCATGCAGCAAGCACTGTGAACCTCAGAGAAGTCTTCAATGGAGACAGTACTCAGGACTTGTTTGGTTGCTCTTACTGAAGTTTGTGTGGTGATCATGCAGTGTTACTCTGATGTGTTTCAGAATTGTTGGTTAGCATTGTATGTGTCTGTATTTCGGTTTAGCAAATGCACGACGTTGTACCATTACTGTATTTACTTCTGTACTGGGAAATGTGTAAATTAATCATCAGAGCCAATGGTCATATCAAGGATTTTGGATAAAAGAGCCAAGAGTCTCCAAATGTAAGCTGTATGTCCTTTCTTTCCAATAGGTTAGAGGTATATTGCTTCCTCTGTAGCACTTTGACTAAAACGTTGTATTTTGGGAAGCCTGTCATAGAATAGAGGTTGAGTGCATTAGTCACTGTAAGAGGAAATACAGAGGGTTTTTTTCCTGTTACCGTTTGGACTTACATTTGCCTGGGTACTTGTACAAAGGGAAGGAAGAAAGAGAGCGTGCAGAGAAGGGCAACTAGGCTGATTAGGGGTCAGGTTGCACCAGGAAAGGTTCAGATTGGATATTAGGAAAATGTTCTTCCCAGAAAGAATGGTGAGGCATTGTAACAGGCTGCCCAGGGAGGTGGCAGAGGCACTGTCCCTGGAGGTGTTCAAAAAATGGGTAGACGTGGTGTTTTAGAAGATGGTTTAATGGTTAGGGGCTGTAGGGTAGCATGTTGGACTTGATGATCTTTAAGGTCTTTTCCAACCTTGATGATTCTAGGTTTCCACAAAAATACTAGTGATGTGGCTACTAGTGTGCTTTGATAACCCACTTGCTTGTATATCTCCTGTTGAACCTAGTTATCTGTGGAGCAAAAGAGAAAGATACTGGTGACTGGTAAGAAAGGAGGTCTGTAGTGATCCTTGGCATGCGATTTGCTTTCCAGCACACTGAAACACTATTGCTACTACCTGCCTTCCCAAATACTTCATTTTTTCCTTTGCACTCGAGCTGCAAAATTACTGTGGCTTAGTTATCTTTCCTTCATTTCTTGGAATGGTAGGCATTTAAGGCTAAAAAGCTTCATATTCACCCTTGCTTGTTCCCAGGTGAGGAGGGTTGTCATAGGTTTATCTTTAACGGCAAGCAAGCCAGGAGTTATGTCATCAGTTGATCAGGTCTGAAACAAGATTAATCAAATAATATGTTAAAGGACCAAAACAAAGAGGGTTCAAAACCAGTTATAAAAGTCATAAGCAAAAACAAAGACTAGCTCAATTTGGGGAAAAAGTACAAGACACATTTAAAAAACCCAACACGAAGACATACTGAGATTAATCACGTGTTCTTACATGACTGAGCTGAGCTGAGCTGCGACCTCAGGGGGAGGAGGCTCTGCAACAGTTGTTTTCTTGTCGGGACATGATGTCCATGTTTTGGTCCATGCATCTAGTCCTCAGGGTCAGCAGTTAGTTTAAGGACCTGTTCCATGTGCTTCTGAGCCAGCTGTCCTTTCCAGTGTGCCAATTTCTGTGGGCTACAGCCAGAGTTTTTGCTCCACTTTAGCCAACAATGGATTGCAGGCAAATACCTTTCCTCAGCTGATCTCAGAGGTTCCAACTTCCACTCTTTCTATTCACTGCTTCCAAGATGTCTGCTGTGTCCACCCAATGATATGTGCTTCTCTCTGAACAAAAAACAGACAGGAGAAGCAAGGAACAGGGATCAGGAAGCTCCAAATTACTTGTACCAGTTTGCAAAGTCCCCTATTGGCCAAGCTAAAAATAAAGGAGAGTTTGGAAATCCAAGCCCCTCTATCAAGGTTGCCATAGTAACTCCCCAATCCCCTCAGGCCATGAAACCCACCAAATTCAAACTACAACAGCTAACAGTGTTGTAAGTGGAACCACCACATACGTTGTAACAGTTATTACAGAGGTCTCTGGTGTTCCTGCACAAGCATGGTTAATTACTTTTATAATTCCAACATGAATTCTTATTTGAGTGTAACTGATAAAGCACTGGCTATCACTGGCAGTTGGTTTGACACATGAACACTCAGATGTGTATTCCAAAACTTCGTTAGATTCTTCTGAATTATTTTTTTTTCCATCTGTTTAAAGGACTATTTTCACATTACAGCCTTTGTTAGGATTTGAAAGCTTTTAATATTCATATGTTGAATAATTCCTGAGAAAATCTGTTCAATGCTTGAACCTTAACTGGAACATTTAGTACTTTCTCAAAAATCTCTCTTTGCAAATCATTTGTTTCTTTGCATGGAAAGGGCAGTGGAAAGGCTTATAAAAATCTTCTGGTAGCATTTGTGTTCTTATGCTGAGAACATTATTTCCCCCCTACATACATGCTCTTTCTGTTTAGGAGGGAACTCTGCTGACATCTGTTTAGCTGAGTGATTATGCGCAGAGTTCTGCCAGCTAAGTCAGCTGAGGGAGCCTGGGAGAGGCAGATGAGAGCGCAGACCTTTGAACAGAGAAGCAGTGTCTTTGTGCAGAACGGAGGGGCTGCAGCTTGGAGAGCAGCTACCAATGAGGAGAAAAAGAGAACTGCCCAAAAGCAAGGAAGACAAGGATATAACAGAAAAAAACCCCCACATTTGGGAAATAATGCTGTATTTGACATCCCTGCCTGCATTAAGTTCACATGCTGAATACTCTACATTTTTTTCTTCGGGCTTTTTTTTGGCTAGAACTATGGGGAGCTGTGCATAACAAACGATAAAAGTGTAATGTGATTTTTGTTGTGTGATGTTTTAATCTAAACACTGTCTTGTTTAAAAACTGTTCAAGCATTTGAATAACTATTTGTAGTTACCAGTGGAGTTTTACCTCGTACTTTGTTTTTTCTGCAGGACCTTGAGTCCTGCTTTGCTGTAAAAAGTTTGAGATGCTTGCTTTGGCATTAAAGTGACTGGTAGGTGAATTGTATAAACATTTTGGACAGTACAGGTAAAGTGCTTAAGGGATCTATGATACTTGACATTGAGCTCTGACAAAACAGATTGCTTGATTACGCCCAGGGTAGCTCAGAGGATGGTTTTTACCATCTTGGTTAGTTCATGAGATGGATTGGCACGTCTAGACAAACCCAGGACAATTGTGTACAATGACATACTCTAGCTTTTGCTCTTTAATATTTCTCTTACTGTAGGATGTGCACTTGTTCAGCGTTAGCTTCCTAAATGGTAAGTGCATTATTCAGTGATTATTGACATGGGCAACAATTCTGTTGTCAGTGATGCTGCTTAAACACTGCCAGCAAAAGAAAAAAATGACAGATGCGTTTACGCCATCTCCATTCCTTCGCATTCTGCTTTGTGTAGTGGGCTGATTAGCTGAAGCACAGGGACTGTCTCTGAGAACGACCCTGCATCCAGGTGCTGTGTGGATCCTTTAGCCAAAGTGGAATGTTGATGCTGGATTTTATGATGTTGTTGGGTAGACAAGTGATAGGGGTTGGAATTCCTACAGAAACGGGCATCTGTGTCTAATGTTGAAATAGACTCCTTTATTTCAGGGATCCTGAATGTTATCATTCTAATACAAGGTCTCTTCAGCATAAGGAAATGGCAATTGAGAATGACAGAGAATAGCAAACAAATTTACAACCAGTCTTTTTGAGACATAAAATGTATTTTAAGACGATATAAAATTCAGTTGGACTGGTAGACTTTTTCAGTTTAACCGTTTTAAGTCTTCATGAATTAAGACTTTTTTTGCCTTGTGCTTCAATAACGAGGACATTATTGCACTTGAACATCAGTAGGTATTATAATGATTGGTTTTACTACAGTTTGATTGAACCTAGTACAGTTTAACTTCAGTGTGCGTTACGATTATAAGACTCTTGTACTTTCCAAAATAAGCCTTGGAAGCTTGAATTAAAAAACAATCAGTAAAATGTTAAGCATACAGCCCAATTAGGTCTGATATTGTGGGAACAGAGAAGATGGTGTTGTCTGGTGTTGTATGTTGTTGTAGTAGGGGCATAGTTGATAGCTACCATTAGAAGAGAGTTATTTGGAGTTTGTATATTATTATATTTGTATATTATATTTGTATATTATATATGTTTGGAGTTTATTTGGAGCATAAAAGAATTTACATTGTGTAAAAGAATTTACTATGTGTACCAATGGATTTTCTTTTACTGCTGTATCTTGTATCTCTCTGAATCTGTTCAATT
The DNA here is from genome assembly GCA_013400115.1 of Rhinopomastus cyanomelas. Taxonomy (NCBI): domain Eukaryota; kingdom Metazoa; phylum Chordata; class Aves; order Bucerotiformes; family Rhinopomastidae; genus Rhinopomastus; species Rhinopomastus cyanomelas. The sequence goes on along the minus strand of VXBP01006260.1, from coordinate 53,589 downwards.
ACTCTAGAAAATAAATTTGTTTTTGAAAAAGCACACCAAACTACTCCTCAGATGAATAAGATGAGAAACATAATACATTCTGTATTAGGTTTATATTCTCTCTTTCCCAGATGTACATTGTAAACTGTTTGGAGAGTAATTACTAGAACTATTTTGCTAACAGTCTTCCTCCCCTGTCTCCATGCTTAGGCTCCTCTGGGACTTGTACGGAAAGGTTCTCTGCCACTCAGTGACACCGCTTCCATGAGGTCATCTCTGCGGAGGATGAAGCGCAAAGCACCCTCACCACCCTCTAGAGCACCAGAAGATCAAAGTGAAAGCAGTAATGAGACTGGTAACCTCTTTATGCTCTTTAATTGGGACGCAACAGAAAGAGGCAATTTGGCTAAACATGAAAGAAATACCACCGTATGAGATAAGAACCTCAAGTAAAAATTGAAGTGCCAAACACCTTCAGATGTGAAGGAGCGGCAACACTCCTTTACAAGACTGGCTCTTGTAGTGTGGGTGAGTCGGCGCAGGAACAACCACAAAACCGCCGATGAAATGAGAAGAGAAATTTATTTTCGTGACCTCACTAACTGGGGGATCCCTGGGCAGAGACAAACAAGCAGGGATGTGGATCTCGTTCTTAACTAGAGGATCACCAAACCTGCTGTTTTTCACCTCTGTATCAGGGATTCGTGCAGGTGTAGGCTACCGCTGTGCTTTGATCTTTCCTGCAGAAGGGCAAGCATCTTCAATAGGGTGCCACAAAGTCTGGCACAGGCCCATGTTACCTAAACACAGCCATCCTACTTACCACACAAGACTAAACAATTAGTATGATTGCAGAATTACAGAATTGTTTAGATTGGAAAAGATCCTTAAGAGCATGGAGTCCAGCCATTAAGGTAACTGTACCAAGCCTGCTGGTTTATATGTACCTTTTGTGACACTCCAGCTGCAAATGACAAGAGCATGTTTACAATCCTCCTCACCAATCTTACGTTGTTTTTCCAGAATTGTAAGGATGTATGTTTATTTTTGGGCATGCACATTAGAAAAAGTAGCAGAAAATACCAAACTGATTATAGTTAGATATTTGTATTTATGTTAATCAGATGGACAGCTTGGAGAGGGGAGAAAATATCAGTTTCTCTGGATCAGAGAGGGTTTAACAGGAAACAGAATGAGAATTTAAAAGAAAATTTTGTATTTTCTCTTATAATTTTTCTGCTTGATCAGAAAGCCTATTCTCTGGTTCAAAAATATGTAAGAGTTGAAATTAAACTACCTGAGAAGCATGACAGTGAGCACCAGTTGCTTACAAGAAGATGCATTTCTTGAGGAACTTGCCATTCTGTAAGATCACAAATTAACGTTTTATCCAGAACTTTTGTTGCTGCAGAAATTGAAAGGCGTTAAAATAGCTCATTATTTTTTCCAGTAACCAAGTCAACAGGACCAGCTCCTACTAAAGTGGAAGAAAGACCCACTGAACTGCAGTCTGAAACAGGTTGGTTCTTTTTCCAAGTGCATTGGTAAAATCTTCTTCACAGCAAGATAAGATAATTCATAGCAATGAATTGCTGTATTACACCTTTGTCATAAGTAGGCAATTAAATTTAATGCTTCAAATCGGTTAACTTTCCATTTGAAGTACAAATAAAGGTGTTTGCTGTCTACAGAAGTACTTGCAATACACTTTATATTGGTCTCTGTGTTTTACATTTACAAAGTAAACGTGAGCCTTGTTTTAACGTCTCCCCTACAAGCTGAAGAAAAGAACAAGCCAGAAGTTCTGCAATTTTTTTTAATAGTTTACAACAAGGCTTTCAAAAGCTAAAGCCAGTCTTGTATTTAGAACTTTGCCTTGTGCTGCCCTTGACTGGCATAACATAGGAGTAGGAGCAAATCTGTGCATGCCTGTTGGTTTGCATGTGAACAACATTTGAAAACAAAAGTTGTAAATGTAACATTTATGCATAAATATACATTAAATCATTTTATGGATGCTTTGGAAATAGTATTGCATCTTCATTGATAATTGTTTAACATACAGTTCTTAGGCGCTGAACGCAGTAATTTATGCTGTTTGTAATGTCAAGCACTTCTGTTTGGAAGCATCAGATGATAGTTACAAGATGCAGCATCTAGGAGGCCTACAAAATTTGTAAATGCTTTTTGAATAATAAAGGCCGGTGTAGTCTAGAAAATTCACTCTTCAATATATTTTTCTAAGAGTGAAATATATGAACACTAAGCATGTGGAGTACCACTGGCATTATGATGCTGAACACAGGTTTTGTGCTAGTTGGCAGGAGCTCCGAAGTAGTTTCCAACTGTTTTGTTCAGGATGCCAGCCGAAATCGATTGGAGTGGTGAAACACAAACTTACCACAGAAAGAGTTGGAAAAGTCACCTGCAGTCCTAGGTATCTGGCAAAGGGCAAAAATTAAAACCAGTAATCAGTACATTTGGGCTTGGTTTGGGCCAAATCATCTAAATTATCAGAAAAGACCTGTAAAAGTAGTAATATGCAACTTAATAAATGGGAAGTCTGAAGTCGAGGTGTTACTACAAAGCTGTAACCTTTCCTTTTCCCAATTGTAGCAGATAAAGGAAGGTAGTCACTTCAAAGTGAGTGGTTCTTTGTTAGTGCTGAATTTTCTGTGTTGCAGACTGTGTTTATCTACATGTGAGTGGTCTAAGATGATGAGCAAAGTTACCATACTGGGATATAAAATCAAGTGGTTTTTGTTTTCCTGAGCTTGTTTCTATCTTAAGACTGTAAATCCATGCTGGAATTTCTGCATGTCCCGTCACTGTAGTGCCTGAGTGCTGCGTAAACAGCCCTTAATGCCATAGAAATAGTTCATTTGCTTTTTCATAGATTTAGAAACAAATACTTGAGGCATTTGAATTTTGTCATGTGATAGTTTATGCTGTGATAGGAAATAAAGAGTGAAATAAACTTCACTGAGCTTAGAACATTCTGGGAGTTACCTCTGCATCTAGTGACAGTCTTTGTTTTCTAGTTCTGCTGCTGATACTTTCCTGTGACATCCTTTGCTGAAGGCTTAGTGCATTGTGCTTGTTTCAAACGCGGAGACAAGTCACACAGCACGTTTCCATTGCTTTTCTAAATATCTTCTCATGGGACGTTGCTGCTCTCTGGTGCCACCTCTGAGACTGTCCTGAGGCCTGCGCAGGAAGGGCCCATTTAGCAAAGCTCAGCATGCTGTGAGAACCAGCACTCCCCTGTGGGAGAATCGATTGCAGTGCGCTTGCCCTGTTCCTATTCTGATAATTATGCCTATTTGGATATTGTTTTAAATAAGTAGACTAGTTCAATAGCTCTTTAATTGCTAAATTCGATGTGATTTTAACTGCACGTAAGCTCAGCAGTTCCTTCAGTTTGAATTAATAGCCGTTTGGATTGTCAGCCCGCTGGAAGCGTTGCGAGGTTGTTGCTCAGATGTGACTGGCGTTCCACCAGCAGTTCTGTGATACATTGCTACTTGAGCAAATCAGCAACAAAAAGTCAGGTTGCAAATATGGCATTACCTTCTGCCCTGTGATCTTCATTTTGCTGTCACAGCTAATACACGCGTAGACACGTATACATTGAGTTCAACTGTGCTATATCGTTTGGAACAGACCACGTTTCTCCTGTGAAATAACAGGCTTCCCATGGTGTAAAAAAAGACTGTACCTTGAAAAAAGTCTTTCGAAGCCTTACACCTGGTAGAATAAACATTGAAGGAGAATTAATTTGAACATTTGGGATTATAGACAACACTTCTTTTCTCAGTTATGATTTTTGCCCCCTTTCCTGAGGTTAAATTAATGCTCAACCTTTTTTATAGGGAAGAAAGTGAAATTATAAGAATAAAAATGAAAGAATAATTCAAGAATTATTTATTTTTAAATAATTTCCCATCAAACAAGTCCCTTCATACAATCTTCTCAGCTACAGTATCTCTTGTTAACAACTGTAGAGTAAAGCACAAAAACACTGGCAGCTTTGTATGATGTAGTCAGGCTTTTTAACGTCGATGTTTTAGAAGCGCAACAGCTCAGCAGATCCGTGGCGGCCTGTCACGCAGAGAGTATTTTTACTAACTCAGAGGAGACTTGCAGTTGCTATGTCAGTCATCTTATTGGTTGTCTTTATAGCATTATCCTGTAGGCTTCACCATTGTTCCTTTAGGGCTAATTAAAACTCAGTTGCTAATGTTCATAGCAAAGAAATTATCCCTAGACATACATGTTAATTCTATTATATATGGACTTACATATAGAGTGTACAAGGCAACACGATGGCCATAAGTAGAAGTGCACACAGCCTCTAAACTGAGGTCTGGAAAGCAAGTCATGAAACCTGAATTGTTCCTCTGCTGAGGGTACGTGCACAGTGTAGGTGTTAAACATTACTTATCAAATGCGTGCAGACCTTCTTCTGCCGCACCACTGGTGGCCCAGGTCTGGAGTGACATCCAATAACAGATGAAAAATCAACTAATAAGGCTGGTGTTATGCTGACAAATGAAGTAGAGCACTTTGGAAAAAGTGTGAGAGTTGTTCTTTGTTTGGTGTTAAGCACTTGTAGATCAGGTTAGTCTGCTCTAAAGCTCGGAAGTGTTCCTAGCACAGCAAATGGGAAAACTTTCATGTAGCGAGGAGTATCAGGAATGTCTCCTGCCAACCAAAGCTGGGTTTCCATCCCATCAGCGTAGACACAGCTCAGCCTTTGTGATACTTCTCTCCAGAGGAAAAGCATCTGGGCACAAAGCCACAGCAATTCTGGAATGCTTCGGTTTGTCTTCTTAGAAGACAGGGCTGTGCTTTGTTGTACAACTGAGATTTCCACAGAGTGTTTTGACACAAGGTCAAAATGCAAAGATGACAGGAATACTGTGGTCAGGTTGGGTAGTTGTTGCCAGTAGCTTCCAACAGCACCATATTGCACTATATAGATAAAATTGCTACCTTCTGTGTGTTTTAGAATGCCAAGTGGTTACCTGTATGGTCTGTTGGCTACTATTTGAAAAACATGAATCACCATCTTACAGGAAGATTGCTGGCATACAAGTAAAGCTAGAGATGGTTAATCCCTCTGGCAATCAAAACAGGTGGATTACTTAGTTTAACTTCAGGTGCACTGGTATGTGTGTGCTTTAACCAGTAACTACAGCTTTTAATTCAGCTATCCTCTAGCTGAAATCTTCATTGCTGTTATGGATTTACACTTTCTGTGTGCTGCATTTCTACTGTAACACGGGGTTCTGCAGCAGACACTTCTATGTTTTAATACACTTAGAATAATTTGGGGAAATCTTTGATAGTGCTGATCCAGCTTATTTAAACCCTAGGCAAATCTGAGATTTGTTTTGGCTCTAATTCTCATAACTACTTTGATTTGTAAAGGAACCGTGTATTTTAAACATCATTGGACAGCTAACATGGAGCTGCTGGAAAGAGTCCAGATGATGAAGGAAGTAGAACACCTCCCCTGTGACGAAAGGCTGAGGGGAGCTGGGTCTCTTTAGGGTAGAGAAGAGGAGATTGGGGGGTGACCTCATTAATGTTTATAAATATGTGAGGGGTTGGTGTCAGGAGGATGGAGCCAGGCTCTTCTCATTGTCATCTAGTGATAGGACCAAAGGGCAATGGGTGTAAGCTAGATCACAGGAGGTTCTATATAAGTATCAGAAGGAACTTGCTCACAGTGAGGGTTACAGAGCCCTAGAACAGGCTGCCCAGGGGGTTGTGGAGTCTCCTTCTCTGGAGACGTTTAACACCCACCTGGATATCTTCCTGTGCGACTTGGTGTAGGTGATCCTGCTGTGGCAGGGGGATTTGACTAAATGATCTTTTGAGGTCCCACCCAGTCCCTGATGTTCTGTGATTCTGAGATTCAGAACTCTGGGTAAAATAAACTCTGTCCATGAAATTTGTGATTATGATATCGTTCAATGTATTTTGCTCTATCCTAATCCAGTACTTGGGTTAAAAAAGGAAATTGTTATATAGTAGTTTCAGGTGCAGAAACATGTGCAGTAGCATGGTGATGAGAGTATTCTCCTGTGTAAACAAAATTGGAAAGAATCAGAAAATACTGTCAAGTTACAGCTATGAATGAGGACATTTTTGTGATTTTTTCCACCCTCCCCCCCAAATTATGGAAAGAGTCTCAATGTTTCTTGCGTAAGCTGTTTTCAGTAATCCACTCTGTGTGTTTTGAGAACTGGTTTGAGGTTTTTCAGGTTGATTCTTTGTTTTCTAATTCTTCCTGAGTTGTAGGATTAAAAAGCCCAGAATACAGCCTAGAAGAAATTGATGAAAGGGAAGAGATGAGTGTGCAACAAAGAGAGGACAATGGAGGTACAAGTGTCCCTCGTGGGATAAGTGAGGTTACTTCAGCCCTCAGCTCTCTTGAGGTACCACTGGAAACTGAAAAAGGTCCTGCTTCATCACCTCCAGTTTCTGGCAGTGTTTCTGCAGACAACTCACAAAGCTTCAAGGAACAAAAACAAGAAAATATGAGCACAGATGGCAAGTAAGTACGTTTCGTGACAAAGGACCGAGCACTGGGGAGGGAATGGAGGAGGCAAATCAATTGTAGAGTGCTGTTTCATTGTGGCACACAGAATAGAGAATGTGAGAGAGGAGAGTGCCTGACGTGCCCAGCTTTCATTGTAGCACTCTTCTGTGCTACACAGTAATTCATGAAGCTTTTCCACACAACCGACAGGGTGTTCTGTTTAAGCCTCCTTTCCTTTACTGCTCAAACAGCTGAGACCTGGAAATGCTGAAACTGTCTCTGAAATACCCATTGTGCTTATTAGAGCAGTGTGAAAAAATGTGGAGTGATTAGTTGAGTGAAAATTTGCACTTTGATGCTTACAGTTGGGGAAGACCAGGTAGATCAGCCATTTCTGCTGGGCACGGTTATCTGTATTGCTTTCACGTTTGTTTTGGTTTTAGTGTTGTCTTTCCTTATATGTTTCCTTATAGTTGTCTTGACCTGTTTCAATCCATCTGCTTGCAGGAAAACAAGTTTATTTTGCCTTTTAAAGATTAAACACATTAGTTTCCTTAACTGTTCTTTCTCCCTTCTGGCAATGCTGTACTTTTGCCCTTCAGCATATTTATTAAACTACCTGACTCAGCAGGTTTCCAACACGAGTTAGTGCCTGCTTGAAATAAATGTTGATGGTCAGAGAAGTCTCATTGTGTTAATGTAATTCAGTATTTCTTTGTTCCCTGGGGCAACTAAACTGACTACTGCTCCCAAGTTAAATTGAAAGAACTATTTCAATTATTGTACTGAAGCCAAAATGTGTGACTGCCCTAGCAGCCGAGAACTTTGAAGGTAGTATGTGGAGAGCTTTGACTTGTATATCAAGGATCTTTTTTGTCAGTCCAAGGCCAAATGGGGCTTTTTTTTTAAAAAAAAAAAAAAGAGTCTTTAGTGCTCTGGCCTAACAAATACTGTGCCAGTTGCTTGGGTGTGTCTGTTCTGTGATCTACAAGGAGAAACATCGGCTGAATGTTATCTTCAAGTTTTCCTGAATTTGCAATTTGTATTTGACCAGTTGTCCAGGGGGATGTTTCTTTTTCCCCACTCTGACTTGTCACAGTCTTTCATGGCTTACACACCTGAGGATAACCATCTAGCATGGTCTGCATGCTGCCTTTAGATTTTAGCAATCCTTTCTGTCCTGAAATATGACAAAAGTTCCAGAATGAGGACTACGGATTCTCTGACCTTATGTTTCTGGGAAACTTTTCGTAATGCAGATCTTTCATACAAGGTCTAATTACTCTGAAAAGTATGTTTTAATCAAACTGGGTATAGGTTTTAAATGTTGAGTGTGTCAGAACACACCACGAACACCTTTATACGAATAATGAACCATTATTCGCTGACTTCACTGAAACTGAGTTGTTACTGGAAACTGCAGGAGTAAACAAAAGAAGGGGGGAGAAGAGAAAGGAAAACTTAACATCTGCTTACGCAGAAGAGGGTGAAGCTGCGTGTCATTGTGGTAAAATGTCATAGCCGCGTTTTGTCTTGTTTTAAAAAACCCTGCAGTCTATTCTGCTGAGTGCTCCAGTGTTTGGCAGAGTGACTGCAACTGGTCCATCTGTGTTTGGAGAATGTTGCCAGTTCTCTTGCATCGTTTCTTGTGTTTGCTGAAATGAGTGATAGCAGCATATTTAATGTAGTGTTGTGCTTTGCAGAGGACTACAGACCAAGATAAGCAGTGAACACACTGCATTTGAAAAAGATGGGAAGCTTAGAATTTTGGATCAAAATAAAACCAATGGTGAGTAGTTCCTACGTATTTTAATACTTCAAAGGAAGGTCGTAAAGAGCGTTTTATTCCTTTGGAAAAAATAACCATCAACTCTTGAGTTGTTATCATGAGATAGCTTTCTCTTTATGCTGTATTTAGCTTTAGGTAACCTTGTTGAGATGAGAGGGCAAGAATTTGCTGCAGTTTTGGGTTTTGGTGGGTTTTTTAAAAGATAGCAGTTGTCAAAATTGCAGTGTGCTGCTGTAGGGCAGCAGCGCTGAGGAGAGGGAAGCTTGAACACAGAGGTTATCCTGCCATGCGGTGTGACTGCAGCGGGAAGCAGAGGCCATCAGTTGTTCTTTGCTTATGAAATTTGCATCAGTGTTCTGCATGAAAATGCAAATATTTTTAAACAACTAATAGCACAAAGTGGCATGCAGATTTGAAAAGAAGTGACGGATGTAATGGACAATAAATTTTTCTGTGGATTTAGTGACCTGACTGATTTATTTTACCCTTCTGTGTCACTGATTTTTAGACTTGTATATTAGACCTTCCATAGTCCTCTGTATTCAGCACATCTCTGTTTATAAATCTTTACAACATACTACATGAGTTCTATTTGTGTGTAGTGTAATTTTAACTGCTAAATTAAACCTAACTGAAAACTAAGAAATTGTTCTATATTTATTAAGGCAATGCCTGGCACAAGTAGCTTGTTAATTTAGAGAGAATACTTAAGTTAGAATCTTAGTATTTGGCAATGATGGTCAGAGATAAGTATATATTTAAACAGCCTTTAAAAGTAAGTGTTAATTTCAATATCATTAAGGAGCCAGTCCTCGTGGTTAAATATGCTGGATTTCATGGGAATGCTGAATCTTCTGGGCATTTGTAAATTTTGAAATCTCTTTTTAAGTTAAAGATCACAGTGATACAAAATGCCTTCCAACAACGGAAGACGGGAAAGAACTTCAGACAGCTGAACTTAAACCAGCAGATTTTAGAGAAAATAACAAGCCTGAAGTTGACAGACTATCAAACTGTCAGGCATGTAGAGCTGATGTCTCTGCAAGTCACAGGAATTATCCTCAACAGATTCCGGAAAAGCAAGATCAGAGAACAAATCAGCCCAGCTCGCACACAGTGAAAACTCTGGATGTTGCGATCCAGACAGGTCCATCGGATAGTGATTTGGGAAGGAATACACGGAAAGAAATGACTGTTCCTTGGGGTGGCGACTCATCTGTGCTCAGAGAACTGGTCCCTCAGCACAACACAGACACAAACAACGCCCTTCTTCAAGTGATGCATGGAATACAAGAAGATACTTCAACAGAGAAAAATCTCGGGAGACAAGAAGTTCCCCGTGAAAAAGTCATTCCCATAAAAGATCAGAGTCACATTTGTATAAATGGCAGTAATTTTGATTCACTGGAAACGACTGCAAAAACTCCAGATGGCTCCCCTATAAAAACTTACCCTTTTTATAGACAGGAAACCAAACTTAAACCCAAGCCAGCTAATGAAATTACAAGAGATTATATACCAAAAATTGGAATGACTACTTATAAAGTAGTGCCTCCAAAATCTTTGGAAGTAATGAAAAGCTGGGAATCAGCAATTCCATCAGATCATAAGGATCACGAAGTGTCTTCTTCGCAAAACTCTTTGAGGTATGAAGCCCCCAAAGAAGCCATAGTGCAAGCTGGAAGTCCTCATCTTCCAAAAAGCGTGGATCAATTACAGGTTGTTTCACAAAGTGGACCTGCAACAGCACATGATCTACACAGAGTCAACAGCATTTCTGAACCTGCTGTGACCTGTGGAGCTGGGATTACTACTGATGAGAGCAAGCAGACAGAATCAGAGTCTTCCAAACAGCATGTCCCACTGATGCTAAGTTTGGATAATGCTACTTCTGAGACTCAGGACAAGTCAAATGCATTAAGCCCTACAGCAAAGCCTAGTTCTTTTTATCTGCAGATGCAACGAAGAGCTTCAAATCATTATGTGACGTCTGCAATTGCTAGAAGTACTGTTTCCACTCCTAATTCCATTCAAAATGAAGTGAAGAATACAGAAATAGGAAAAAAAATCTCATCACACGATCCAGTTTCTTTGTCTTTACATAAAGCAAGTATTTTGTCTCCGCCAGCAGATGAGGAAAAAGTTGATGATGGGAAAAAAATGGAACCCTCCACTTCTCCTATTAAAAGCAATAAACCTTCAAGCTTTCCCTCCTGTCCACCAGCACCACTGAGCCTTAAAACTCTAAGAACTTTCGCAGTTCCAAAGCCATACTCCAGTTCGAGACCATCCCCATTTGCTCTTGCTGTCTCATCTGCAGTCAAAAGGTCACAATCATTTAATAAGACACATACAATAACTAGCCAGGCACCGAGAGAGGAAGTTCCTGTTGAACTCTCTTCTGCCACTTCAGCAGGAGAATTCCCCTCAGCCAACCCCATGACTCAAGTGAAAAATCCTTCCTTACAGACCATAACAAAGGCGTCACAAAGCAGTCTAATGAATGAGGTAAACTTTTATTTCTGATGTTATTTGGCTGTTGATTAGTGTGATTAGTCTAGGGGCTGTTCTCTGAACTAGTCTCTGCGCAGAAAGTGATGTATTCATACACTGTAAACACCTTGTGGCGTGCAGCAACAGCAAAGCATCATAATAAAATACGGGAATACAGGGAAAGTTAAAGAGGCAACAGCCTTTTTTAGATTAATGAGGATTATTTCTTGCATAATTAGCATCCACTACTTTGAAGGACAGTAAATTAGATAGAATAAATTATGCTGTGTATATCTGTTTTTGTTTGGAATGCTAAGGACTTGTTCTTTATAGTTCTGCATTTGATTTTTTTAAATTCTAAGTAATGTCAGCACTTTGGCTTCAAGTCATTGTGACACAAACACACTTGAATGGGAGTATAAAATTTTGTTGTCATACTTGTCTGAGGGAGCTACTGTGGAAATGTGGCTGATCTGCGAAATCTTGAATGAATCGAAGATTAGAAAGATGGCACTTGATATGCAGCCGAATGCCAGGTTGACTTTGTTTTCCATTTGTGACTAATTCAGATTAAAAGTTTTTTGTTTGCTTTTCCTCTCAATTCTTCCCTTTATAGAAAGGCAGCAACGTGAATAGTGAGCAGAAGAGTCAGGTGCAGTCAGGTGCTTCTACTGACCACCCACCCCCTGTCAGCAAGAGACAAACAGCGATGACGTTCCAGTGCTCTGACCCAGAACAGATCCACCAGAGCTTGCTGGCTGCAATCCGCTCTGGAGAAGCTGCTGCCAAATTGAAAAGGGTGAGTTTTCATTATTGTTTCCATAACAATGAACTCATGGCACTTCCTTCAAAATTACCATATTAATTCCTGACAGAAAAGCAGTTAGCTTTGGCACAAAGTGCTGCCAGGAGATCCCTTAACAATGGGAAGGAAGGTGGAGAAGAGAGTTCAGTTTTGCAGAGTCAACTGTAAAACTTACTAGGTCCATATTTTGAAACAGTACAAATACAATTGGAAATGCTCCTGAAATTAATTGAAAATCTCTGTTCTCAATTACATCTTTTCATAAAATCAGGAACATACTCAGTTTGGTATTGTTTATATGGTTTCAAACGGCATGTTTTAGACACATATTAAGCAGCCTAGACCCTCGACCTGAAGTAGCTGCATTCTTTTGCAAGCAGGTAATGTACAGAAATTCTGAAGGTTGTATTTTTCTATTTATTGACTCTGTCGGGTCCTTCAAAAGGTCCTTCAGAAGTACTCTGTCAAGTACTTCAAGCCTTCTACTGCCGATTGATATCATTAGTAAGAGATTTCTCAGTGTTTTGCCAACAGTCCTCCTAGGGCCATCTTCCCCCACCCCCTCAGGTTAGAACTGTGGCTTCATTTTACTTTTCTCACTCTTAAAATTCAGCTGTGCTTTTTTCACTGGGTTAAACGTTGAAAACTTTAAAAATAAGTACTGTTTTAAATTTGTAGTTAGAAAATTTAATTATAGTGTCACACAAAGGTTCCTTGACTCAGCATTAGCACTTTGAGGAATAGTTTCTCATTGCAGGAGGTTGAATAAATCAGGTAGTTTTTGTTTCTCTTCCCTTTCCCACTTGAAAGAAATCAGTGATATGTGTTGGGTGGGTGTGAAGAGCACGTTTGCTTTCATTGACTTTTTTGATACCTTAGAGTGGCTTGTCAGATATTAGAATAATGCCTTTGCAGCAGCATGTCTGAGGCTTGTAGACCTCCCATCATTTCTATAACTGAATGGGATGATTCCGTTTCCCAGAAAGGTTACGAGCATCTCAAGTAGTTTTTGACCTCTAGTCAGTAGAAGTGGTACATAATACACAGTGGTATTACTTCCAGCTACTTGTCAATAACCACAGTCACTTTGGAAACAGGATAAGATAAAGAAAATGCTGTGTAGTTCTGAGTCACTTATAGGTCAAATCTGTCTGTTCTACTAGAAATATAATTTTGAATTTGCATATATTTTTATTAAAGAGTTGGTGGGTTATTTTTTCCTCCAATGCATAATTACATTGTGAATAACACTGAACTTTTATGTAGTTGGCATAGTGTGAACTTTGCTCTATGATTCTATGGGGAACACACAGATGTTGCTGTTCAGACATTGTAACTACTTTAAAAAATAATGTTCATGGCGTTATTTTCAAAATTAAAGAAGTCCACTAGAAGGAAAACAAGGAGAAACTTCATTATGTGATTATTCGTTCCTTTCTAAGAGATTGATCCACACAGTCTAGGTACAAGAATGGCCCCTTTTCCCTTTGCTATAGTAGCTGTTGAGGCTGAGGAAGAGGAGAGGGCTACACTTCTAAAGAAGAGGTTGTAATAATGACAGTGCTCTAAGCGTACAGAGGAGCGTTCTCAAATACAGAAACCTGAAGCAGGCTTAAAAAACCTCAGAAACACACACACACACACACAAAATGCGGTGAAGAACCCACTGAAATTTTGCCAACCAGAAAACTGTACATGCTGTTCTTCTCACTCTTCCCCAGAGCACATATGCTGCGGCACAGGTATGTCTGACAGCAGAAAAAAGGATTTGGGGCCTGTGGCAAATTTAATAAGAACATGATCTCATTTTTGTGTTTAACACGCAGAACCAGCAGCAGTAGAAATGAAGCACTTTGTATCAGTAACTTAATGGCACCCAAAAGTGGTGTGTGGTGTTGAAAGGACTTTTATAATGCATTCACCTCGTAGCTGCAGTCATTGTGCTGCACTAGCCTGATCCATCGGAATTGTGAAAGAGGTCTGTCAGGTCCTTCTGTTTCTTTTACCTCTTACCGTACTCTCCCTTCTTTCAGCTTTGTGAAAGAATCATTAACCAAGTAAAAAGATGGCACCACTTAGAAATTCTTTAATTTTTTTACCCCTTCCTGTTGTGCTTCACGCGTTGGAGTACGCAGTGCTGAAATCCGTGCCCTTTCGTATTGCTGTTCTCTTCTGTTCCAAAGGGACAACCCTTCATGGTTACTAACCTGAAATGGGTCAAGTGAGGTTTCTTTTCTAATGTCTTTGCTCTTCAGAATGTTTTCATTGTCTTTAGTAAATCATCAAATCACAGTAGTGATCTAGTGAATCACAAATCATACAGGAGGTCATTCATTGCCATGAGAAAAACACTAACAGAGTAACAGCATTCCTATTTCTGTGAAGTAGTACTGTGTGAAATACTACAGACAGAAGAATATTAAAAAGTACCTTTTATCTTTTTTTTCCCCCTTTTTTTCCCCCCACCCTGCCTCCAGGTTGGCCCTCCATCAAACACCGTGTCTGTGAATGGAAGAGCCAGGCTGACTCATTTGTATTCCACGGAAGCAAAAGCTAATAACTAGATACTACACCAAATATGTTGCACTTTACTACTGCTTTGTAGGCCAACTTAATACTAACTACAAAATTTTAGAAATGTAAATGCAGATATGTTAATATATTTTTGTCAGTTATAGTTTCAAGCTGGTCCTTTGATGCCTTAGAAAGATTAGTAGAATATGTAAATTATGGTAAAGTTTTGCCTTTTTCTCTTGATAAAGCTAACTGTGCTACTAAAGAGGTTTAAGAGAAGGTGCAGATAAGACTTGCTTGTGTTAGAATGGAAATAATTCTTGATTTTAGCCTTCAAGACTGAGCAATATATAGCACTGTGCTGACGTTACAGATTGAAAGCAGTCGAAGAATTTTAGATCATTCATTTTCAGTTGTCTACTATTCTAACAGACTATGAATTTAAATCTTCCACATGCTGCCTCCATATTACTTTGTTAAATTTGTAAGTAGTAGAAAAAACAGTAGATGGTTTTCTTCCTTCACCTGAGAGTAGTTGGGATAAATATGGTGGTTTATTTTTTTTTTAGTCTCATTAGTTCTTCTGGGTAGCAAAACAAAAATTTGTATACTACTTCAAACCTCCTCATAGCAGTAGCACTACATGATGATTGTCATCTGCTCTCTGACTGCCTGTACATAGTATTTACCTAGCACTCAGATAAGCAGTTCTTTTTGTGAACTAGATCTATTTTAAACTGTCAGCATATAGTCACTTACTTATAAAATTCAAATTCCACTTTTGATACTTAATGAAACACAAAATAATTTTTTTTTTCCACTGGAAGAACGATTAAAAAATTGACTGGTTTGGAGTTACTAATATAAAATGTTTTAATCTTAAAACAGCACAATAACACACTTACGTTCATGTGTCTGAAAGCATCTATTTACAGATGAAGTCTTAAATACCAAAATGGGAACCTATGTTAGAAGAAAATGCGTTCTGTTGTAATTTTTCTATATGGCATTTTTTTGGCTAGGTTGTCTGTTTTGGGGAGGCGGTGGAAATACGATCATACTCACGATGGAACAGCTAGGTTACGGATGCATGCAGCAAGTGCTGGAGTATCAGCAGGCTTAAAATATTTTCTCACTGAACTTGATTTAAATAAAAGCAATTGTATTTAGTTTCTGTTCTCGAACAATGTATTTATTTTGTATTTTAGAGGTATTCTGTGACTCAGTTTCACAAACTGATCTATGTCTGCATGTCAAAGGGTTATTAATAATTTGCTGCCAGGTTTTTGTGCAATAATCTCGGAGGTCTCTGCTTTTCTACTACAGTCAGTTATTGATTACAGAGAAGTGTTAAATTAATGCTTAAACCCTTCAAGGAATGATTTAGTAAATAAAAATTCATAGAGAGAGCTGATGAACATTAGTTCATTGCTGTTCTCTCCTGTTTTCTCTCCTACATTTTAGTCCCCTGTCAAAGTATAACGCCACTACCTTCTTTTCCCTGTTCTCACCCAAAATCAAGGGCTAATTCCAAGGGTGGGGGGAAGCTCCAGAGTTCAAAGATCTATTTCGAGTCTGGGTGCGAAAGGACAGCTCATCTTCCGCTTGAGAATTGTGAGATAGAAGTAGTATGGGGGGATGGTCTAGTTTTTTCCTGAGTGGGGTTTATGTTCTAGATTTCACTGTGTCTGTTTTGACTGGCTCCCAGGCTTCTAGCGTCTGTGCTCTTTGTGATAGTTGAAGTCCATATCTGAGGCATTCCTGTACCACCTGCTCATCTGTAACTGCTGCAGAGATGTTGCACTGTGAAAGGACCCTTCTTGTTTGTACTTTGGAGGGGAGAGGGTTGCTTTTTTTTTCTTAAACGTTGGCATTTTCTGCCAAGTCGACTGAAATTATTTCATGAGACTAATCATCTGTGGTAACAAGTCTAGATGACATATCACTGTTTCAACTACATCAGTGGATTCCACTTATTCTGGTTTGGGAGAGAGTTCAAATAACCATGCTTTGTTGTTGTGTGATTTTGATTGCAAAACTATACTATTGTATGTTCCATAGTCCTGTATGTTAAAAGCACATTGCCCTTTTATGTGAATCCCAGAAAACAAATATCATCTTAGTGTAACTAAAACCATCTGTCCTGAATTTTAGGGTTTCTTCTCTGTGTGACTGATCTTTCTTGATAATTAACTAAAGTGTCTGTGTGTACTCTAGTACTGTGAAACTCTTCAGTGAGATCTTTCTGTTAATAGATGGCAGTACTGTTTATCAAAACTTTCTCCCTTCTTCCAGCATACATACGACATTCTAAAATCTTGCTCTTCTGTGTCTAGAAACTAATTTTTCTTATACTATTTTAGTAAACTCTGCAAGAACAACTTTTTAATGAACTGGGCATGTTTATTCTTTGTTCAAACAAGGAAATGTTTCTGTTCAAGTAGCAGGTGAGTATTTCTAGCAACTACAAGCGCAGCAGTAACTTCCTGTTGTGGATGCCTTACACGGGCTTTTGTGCGGGCCAAAGAACACTCAGAGTTTGGGCAACGTGTGTGTGTCTTCCAACGGAAGGCAACTAGTTTCACCATATACTTACAGTCCCCTTGCCACTTTTGAGTGGCAGTCAGATTGTTTAGGGAAGGAAATTCAGGATATTGCTGTAAATTAAATGTCAGTGTAGTTGTGCAGGCAAAATAACAGAACCCAATAGAGGTGCTTATTGTCATGAGATCTTTGAAGAATCAGCAGGTATCTATGTAGCACAGTGGGATTTTAATCTAGGGCTTCATAAGTAAATGAAGTCTAGGAGGGGAAAATAGGTAAAAATAATTGTGTTAGTTGTTATAGATCATATAGTTCATGTTTATTTTACAGAGGAATAAAATTAAGACTACAGGTGTCCCTGGAGAAAGGAGCAGTTTTGTTTGGAGAACAGGCCAGATAGCATTTGGAGGTACTCCTGTGACTAGAGATCTTAATGCCAAGGCAAGAGCTCTCTTTCTGTTAAAATGTTAAACCTCTGGTTTTTTCAATTTCTGGGACCTGCATCTAGTAATCAGTACTCTAGGTTTTCCCCAAATACTCGTGATTTGCGCCTTAGCACGCCGTAGCTTACAACGTGAAGATCTCAAAGGAAGACGTGAAAATGCATAGATATGGACCACAAGGATCACACGTGCTGGGTAAAGGATGAGAATACAACATGAGAGTAGCTAATGCTGTTCATTTTAGGTTTGTACAGATACGTTACCCGTCCAAGCAAACATTTTTGGTTGCCGCTGCTTCAAACCCTCTTGTAATACACCGTTGCAGAGTAGGTTGAAAAAATGCCTTTAAATGCAAGCAAAGAAAAAAGTGCTGTTGAGCAGTGGGGTGAACATCCTGGACGCAATGCATCTATCAGCTGTTGGACCACTACAACTAGATTGAAGAGTAACTGTAAATGCCGAAGTTGATGAGTTGGTAGCCGAACCAATAGAGCTCTTTGCAGAAGGTAAAATGTATCTTAAGCGTCTGTGGGAACAGAAGATGAGGCTGAAGTCAGAATAACGTATTTGGACCAGAGCTGCCGCTTCGCAGGCGTGACAACCATTGCTGGGAGCTGCCAACGGTCTGAGGTTGGGAAGCTGCGGTGTCTGCTAGCGCTTAGCTGCTGACTACGTACCTGAGTCTGAAACATCAC
Organism: Rhinopomastus cyanomelas; assembly: GCA_013400115.1. NCBI lineage: Eukaryota > Metazoa > Chordata > Aves > Bucerotiformes > Rhinopomastidae > Rhinopomastus > Rhinopomastus cyanomelas. Next base: position 35,777 of record VXBP01006260.1, on the reverse strand, counting down.
TTCCAATAGACTTCTTGTAAAGTTTCTTAGGGTGATAACGCAAAGCAGTTGCAATACCAGTGGAAATAATCCACAGCTTTTCATTGACAAGGATGCTTTCTATGTGGATTATTTTATACAATCGATCTGAAAATCACAGGTAAGGTGGATTTTTTCTTTAAAATTTCTGATTTAGTAGCTTTACGACAGTGAAGGAGTCCTTGTTAAAATGGCTTCATATGTTACAAAAATAAGTCATTTTGATTTGTCTCTCTGGGAAGAACTATGTGACACAATTACTAACACAGAACTTGTGTGTCAAGAATTGATTGCAACTTCGTGTACACAAAGCTGCATTTTGTTTTTGTCAGATGTTCTTATTAACACAGGCACTTAACACCCTAACGTTTTTGGTACGTATGTGTCTTCAAGGACCAAATCTGGAAGAGACTGACAGTCTTCTCTATTTAGTTAAACCTCACATTTATGCTTTTTAAACTTCCTTCCCTACCTCCCTCTGTAATGGACTTAGTTATTCCTAAATTATTCAAGACACCTTAAGAGAATAAAATTAGTGGGAGGGAGAAGATGAGGTAGAGAAAAGCAAGACTGCCTTTTCTCCATGCGGAGAATCAGCATGTCTGCGAAGATGGGTAGAAGAATATTTCTGCCCCCCCTGTTTTTAATGCACAAAGGAGTAATCTGTAGGGAAATGATCACTTAAGGAATGACTTCACTTGCTTCCCAGTGGAAGACGTTGTGTTCTGTTGGTATTCTTTGTCAGTGTCTTGCATCAGGAACTGCTGCTTCTCTCCCTAGGTTTCACATTTTGTTTTCTGTTTTGGCCTCAGGGTTGTACAAATACCGTAGCGCATTGGAGCATGCGGGCGGAAGCCAGAAACGAAACGCGTACGCTCTTAAGGCCCGGTACCTTGTGATCCACATTTGTGTAATCAGTGCAGCGATGAAAGGCATTGTTCCACCTTTGCCAGTGGAGCAAAGAAAGAAAATCTCATAGCGTTACTAAAAGTGAGAAACAACTGTATCTGAAAAAAACACTAAGACTGGTAGGAGAATCGAACTACAGCTATAAGGAATTGTTATTTTGGAGTGATCGAGCATGTATAACTTGGAGTCTGGGGTTAGCAAGACTGGGGTTGTATCACCCCCAAGAGAAACAGATACAACTCCAGAGCCAGAAAGAATCCAAAATAGTTGAATTTGGACGCAAGTTGCTAATTCCTATGTGAACTTCTCAGACTTGTGAAACGTCTTGTTCCAATACAGCCGAGTCTTGTGCCCTACCACAGCCGTTGCGGTTATGCACAAACGCCCCTGACTTTTGCTAGTTACCAGTTTGTGTAATAAGTGAATTGTTAGTAGCTGTTTTCTTGATATGATACCAGCTGCTTTCTGGATAAGCGCCTTCTGTTTCAACATATGATCATCTTGCTGATTTCTAAACCATTATTTCACAGGAGTACATGGGCATTCCCCAACAGGAGTTTAGGGGTAGAGTGGGAAGCGAAATCTTATTTTCCTCCGTAGTCACTCAGTGCAACTGGTGAAGTGGTGAAGTAGGTGTCTATCAGAGTGGACAAGCAGGAATTTCTGAAGAATAACTCCATTGTTTTGTTTTTTATATTTTGTTATATATATCAGTAATGACCCAACTCTTTCTCAGTAAAAAATGGGCATCGAGAGGTGGGGAAGGTTGGAGTGAGGTGGGAGAAAATCTGCAAAGTCAATGTTGTTGAACTCCAGAAAAAAAGGCCACTTGCTGGTGGAGCATTCCCGTGCTGCTTCTGTTGGAGAGAAGAAGCGGCAATGCCTAAAAGTCAAAACCTTAATCTTTGATTTAATTGGATTGGCATGATTTTTCACAATATACCTATGTGCCACGTATGAATTAAAGTGTCATACTCCCTTAGTTAGTTAGTGTCAAAAGATGAACATTGTTTACAGTTTAGAATATTGAGAAGTATTTGTGAAGTGGTCAGACACAAATTGAGTCTTGGAATTTGTATGCATTCTTATGCATCTATGGTGTCTTGTTGCATCAGATTAACTGAACAGTAAGTCTGTTAAAATCTCCTATATGCTAGTTTACTGTGTGGATAAGAATTTGCAGTGTGCCAAGAAAAGCTTATTAGATAATCCATCCGTCCTTGAAGTTTCAAGTTAAACTTGTAAAAGAGAATTGTCAGTGTAGGGGTTTCTGTTTCTACTGTTGCTATGCTCAAGAAATACCAGTGCAACAGTGCATCGAGTTTCCATGGCTCCGTTTGGGTTTTCTTAATCTGAATTTCATGTTAAACTTTAAATGTTGAACAAGTGTGCAATTGAAGGCTGTTAAAACATTTTAAAGGTGTGAAGGATCCCCAGGTCTTTAACAGTATATAATTATGTGGCACCTGAGGATGTCTGTACTGTGTTGGTGGCTCTTTTACAAGTGTCTCCAGTCAGTTTTAAATCGTAAATTCCAGCCTGTTCCGACTGGTGAATGAGAGTGTTGTGTGCTGCTCTGTAACTTGTATAAGGAAGTCAACATCACTAATATGAAAGAAATTAACTGTTAAAGCAACTTCCCACAGAAACAGGTTTAGTCATTACTTACTTTAAATTGAGATTTACATTGATCACAAAGTTACAGGCTTGATGCAGAGATTACTGCGTGAGGTTATATAGTACTGCCATTGCATAGGGTTAGATGGTCACAATGGCCCCTTATTTTTGTGTGGCTATTAGATATCTGAATTCCTACAGGTAATAATTGGGGGGGGGGAAGTCTGTCAATAAATGTATAACAGAAAATGTTGTTGATTTTGAAGTAAGCTGATAGAGAAGCAGGGAGGGGAGAACGGAGAACCTAGTGATGTCTTTGTCAATGTTAACATTTATCTAAGAAGACAAAAGGTCAGGTAGTGTGAGTACTTCAAAGGCGGCTACCAGCTGTGACAGTTTTTTGTTCAAATAAGGATTGGAATTATTTGAAATACTGAAACTGAAGTCTGTGCAATAATGGTTTTGTGTACTTCTCAGTCAAGTGTCGGCTGTTGGGCTGAAGTGTTGTAGAAGGCTTTTGCAAGTGTCACAGTAAAGATGGATACAGAGAATACAGTTGCTTGGATTTACGGTATGGCAGGGGAGCCGATGTCTCTGTCTCTACGGAACTGACTTAGTCATGCCTTCGCTTAGTGACTGAGCAGAACTCTCTCTACTGCAGCAGGTTCTGCTAGTACTGTTCAGCAGACTGCAACACAGCAAGTGAAACAGCAAAACACCGGTTCCAGGTAATGCAGCGCTTTCTCCGGTACCACGTGGTGGGTAATGACACTTGTTTAACGTCTCCCCTCTGAGTTCTAACAGCGCTGAGCTTGCTTAGCCTGTGATGTTTGGTAGTGTCGCAGTCAGAGCAACAAGAACGCACTAAAATACAGCACAGGGAGTTTCACAAGTGACAGAAGAGTTAAAAGAGTGGGAAGGTTAAAGGACGGTTAATGCCTGCGTGAACATCCAGGAATAAAGGTATGGAAGCGTACAATCAACTCAGAATTTACACTGGTAACAGCTGTTAAAGAAGGAATCTGGCCAACATGACTGTTTGCGACTGTTACTAGTGCACTATTAGCGTACTAGTACGTTAACCACTGTTGTGCTTACTAATGGATTTTCTAGCTGAAAAAATAATTAATAAACTGTGGTTGTACTCAATTTCATCATTTCCCCCAGCTATGTGTTTGTGTCTGCCTGTTCATTTACTACTTTCTTTTTTAACCCTCGTGATCCAGAGCAAGAACTGAGAAATGATGGTTGCAGTCACACTTAATCTGACGTGGTAAAGCAAGGACAAATTAATTTATTCCTTTGTGAGACACAGACATGAGCTATATGCATGGAGTTCACCTGGGGCAGGCCCATCATGATGAGGTAACCTGAGAGAGGGACGTTGGGGAAACTTGACTTCAGGGCTGTACCTAGATAATGTTGGGTTTTAAGTTTTATTCACACCGTGTCTTCTATCAATGCTTGTTTAAAAACCGATCATTTTCAAAATGAAAACACGTAAGTATTCTAGGCTGTCAGCTGTGCTTGGAAGCTTAAAGGGAAAAGGCTGAAAAGAGAGGTAAGGAAAGCTCTGCTGCATGATACTGTCATGAAAAGGAACTACATGAGACTTTCTTGTGTAACTGTTACATTAATTTAAACACATAGTTTGGTGGTGATGTGAAATGGAAGTTGCCTGATCATCAGTGGGGAAAACAATGCAGCAGAAACCAAGCTGGAATGATTTTTTCTAACCAAGTGGGCGGGGGGGGGGAAGGCAGTTATGTATTTTAGATTGAATTATGACTGTATCAGTAGTCTAAAGGTAGGAGGCAATTTGGGTGAGAGTATCACAGGACCTCTAGAAAACAAGAAGGTGGTTGGTTTACTGTGAGAAAACCTGGAAGACTGATCAGGATGACATAACCATGTTTCCACACAAAAGTTGTTACTACACCAAGGCAAGTGATTAATCATTTTATCTTCAGGCAGTGGTATGTTACAGTTTCAGAGCATAGTGAAAGAATGGCTCGGTCAAGGTGGAGTTTCATTTAGCCTGTTGCCTGGCTTTTAACAGTGGTAAAGAATTCATGCCTAGGGAGAAAAATAAGACGATAATACATCCAAAGCAATATTTACCATAAGTATGCTCAACCTCCAACAATTTTTAGCTGTGAGTATGTGCTAAAGTGAAAATGATTTCTATGTATTTCACTCTTAAATAGTCACAGTATCACACAGTATCACAGTATCACACAGTATCACAGTATTACCAAGGTCGGAAGAGACCTCATAGATCATCAAGTCCAACCTGTTACCACAGAGCTCAAGGCTAGACCATGGCACCAAGTGCCACGTCCAATCCTGCCTTGAACAGCTCCAGAGTTGGCGACTCCACCACCTCCCTGGGCAGGCCATTCCAGTGGCCAACGACTCTCTCAGTGAAGAACTTTCTCCTCACCTCAAGCCTAAATTTCCCCTGGCGCAGCTTGAGGCTGTGTCCTCTTGTTCTGGTGCTGGCTGCCTGAGAGAAGAGAGCAACCTCCTCCTGGCCACAACCACCCCTCAGGTAGTTGTAGACAGCAATAAGTCTTCTTGAATAAGAACTCTACTACTTATTCTTTCAACTCTTGTAAGCTCTGAGCAGTGACAGTATTGTGTGACAAGGAGTTCTTTGACTTAATGACACTCTGTCTGAAGAACCATCTTTTTTTTGTTTGTTGTGAACTTAATTCTAGCCTCTCCATTTTGTGTGTCTGAAAGAGACATTAACTCATCAGTCTCCATTCATCCTCTGTCACTCATGTCTTCATGTAACATAAGGGGTTGTACCGTAGGCATTTGAGGCTTGTACGCTCTTGCTGTTTTATCTGTTAGATGTCATTGAGATTAGTCAAAACAAAGATGCCGGTCTGAGCGTGCCATATAATTCACTTCTTTCAATAAAAACAGTTTAAAGACAAGACATGGTTTGCTTAGGTACAGTGATAGTTGTTCATTAGTTGAAATATAAAGTAATGAGATTCCTTTCTGGCTAAGATGTGCCACCTTTACATAAGCAAGTTCAACCCTTTTTTTTTTTGACAAGTATTTCAGTTGAAATGCACCACCAACATACCAAGTTGGAGTAGAACAGCTTGTCTGATATTTCTAATTAACCATTTAGCCGTTTCCCCAGGAACGCATCAAAGCATCGATATGTAAGATTTCCAACAGTGAGATGAGAAATGAAGAAGCTTTACAATAAAACCAGAAACAAATAAAAACCCCTTGCCAAGCAAACCTTAGGGCTCTGAGGGAAAGTATGCCCCTGGGTGGAAGCAAGCAGAGCAAGAAGCGGTACGCAAGTTGCTGACACTGCTGTGGTTTACTTACTCTCCTTCAATCCCCATCCACTGCACAGAATGCAGTGGGCAAGTCCAGTCGATCACTGAGATGAGGATTACCATACAGCATCAGCTGAATAATGAAGACCATGTACTTGTGTGATGAGCACTTTTGCCTATGAGAAGATCCAGAACAAGGATTCCGTTCATAAATCTAGAACAGGTAGAATGTATTGCCTTAGTTCAAATGTTCTCTCTAGGCTGGCTTGCAGACAAACACAGGATTTTCTCCTAAACCTTTTCTGCTGATTCATAATTAGCTGGCTCTGTATTACAATTTTGAAGTGAAATGTGTGTCTTTAGCTCTTTAAATGAACTGTGTGGCAGTATTTTCAGATGAGTCTTTTGATGCCTTTTTAATGGTGCATTAAAGCTTAATGAACGCTGAGTAACAGTAGAGTCCCTATGGAAGCACACATGGCATCTACATTAATACTGAATGACTGCATAATGAGCAGTGCCATTCCTGTGATTGCCACATGAATCAACAGTGATGAGCCACTCAGTGCTGTGCTCAATTACATCATGTTTAATTTACGTAGCCTTGTTTGGACATTATGTTTAAAACGTCTTCAGTAAATCATCAAGACTTAAACTGAGCCTCCATTTCAGTGACAAATTGCACTGTAAACATGAAATTCCGTGTTTTACACAACAGTTAATTTATGTTGAAGCCTGCTTTCAAAGGGTCAACAGTTTGATATATTCTCACTCTTACTCTCTGAAAAATGGAATCCCAGTATGAAAACAAGTTGTAATACCTGTTAAATGATTTGTATTCCCTTAGTTATGCAGCAGTCACACACTGAAAATGCATTAATTCTATGAACTTTTGAAACAGTGACAGTACCCTGACTGTTTTATTTGACTGCTGCCAAGCAGTTCAGAAGGTATCTTTGGGTCAGAGTACCTTGTCCCCATCTCTGCAGCAGAGTCAGAAGAGTCTTCCACAGTGTCATACCACCTCTCAAGTTTGGGAGGTCCTTTCTAGCACATCCATGACTGACTTGTACAGCAAGGTGAACAGAGAGCTTTTGAAGGGTGACCATGCCACCAGTCTGCTAGAGGTAGACAAAGAGGTGCTGAGGGAACCTACATCAAATGCAAACACTGTCTTTTAGCATTTTTCCCATCCTGTGTGGAAACAGATAGCAAACACTTACTCCCGTGCTGTGACTACCTAACAGCATTTGCAGAGGAATATAATGTTGCCTGACTCCTGTAGCAGTACAGAAGTGTAAGGACCTGCTACCTCGCTTCATTTAATCTCCTCTACCTTGGAACACACGGAACTGGGCAGCTGGTTGCATAGACCCTAATGCAAAAGCTCTGGAAAAGTTTGCCAGTGCCAAGAGGACTGCCTGTCGCTGTAGCCCTCCATTGAAGTCCTCTGCTGTAACTGCTGCTACAGGATTTGAAGTGAAACCGGGCAGTGGTGTATCAGGGGATGTTATGCTAGGCTCTGTCCAAATGAAGGCCAGAGATACATACTTCTCTAGTCACTATGAAAAATGACAGAACTCAATAAAACCTGTTAGAGCAAACTGGAAATAAAATCCACATCCTTGAAACCTGCCAAAGAACAGCGAACTTCTGTTTTGTGTTTGCTTATCTCCATCAGGTGCTTCTAGAAGATAAGCACAAAAGTTGAGTGTTTACACCTTGATGACAAATTGACCCATTATTTGAGTTAATATGCTAATGGGTAGAAACAAAAATGAGGACGGTTTGAAAAAACCACCGATGGCTAGCAGGCAAAACCAAAACGTACTCAATTTGGGGAGGAAAACCAGCAGCAAGACAGGTAATTCACCCTACCTTCCCCTCCCCCCCATAAAAAGGCATCCACACACGGGCATATGGAGATGAACCACATGTTTGTGCACAACTGAGTCAAAACTTCAGTGCCCTTAAAAAAGGGAAAAGAGAATTCCAGCTGCTCCAGTGTCTGTGGCAACCTGTTGTCCACAAAATTCATGCATGTGTCCGTCAGTGTCAGTCACATTTTAAAACCCAGTTCTCTGTTCCATGTGCTTCCAAGGCATAAAATACCCACTCCTACGGCCATGAAAAAGGTAACAAGTCTCTCCATTTCAGTAAACCATGGAATCCAGATGAAACCATCTTTCTGCCAATCCCTGAGACACCAGTCTTTCTTTCTAGTCACAGTGTTTCCGGGGCAAGAGGGCTGCCACGTCTAGCTCAGTGACATGTGCTTTCCCTCCAAAACAGACCCCAAGTGAAGATGAAGTCCCAGGAGAAGAAGGTGTAGCTAGAAACCTGCAGCTGCAACTCCAAACTCCTCCTGCTGGCCCAAACCCACTCTGTTCACAGGCATGTAAATTAAGCTTGCCATTTTGGCTTGCAGTTTCCAAGACAAACATCACCAAAATGTTCAAACCACTACAGCCTGACACGATGTTTCAGTGGGTATCGGCTTAAGCTGCTTTTGGAGGTGTTCCAAGGCAGATTTGGTATCCTCTTCCACTACTCAGGAACAGATTGAGTTGGTCCTTCTCACTGAAGATTTGGGCCAGCAAGACCTTATCAGTAGGCTTTTGCACTTGAATATTCTTCCTCAGATAACTGTTCAAAATACTACAAGCTTGAGACATCTTGGCTTCAGGGAGTTTTTAGTTCTTAGAGGTTGTCATGTCTAGCTGTCTCAACAAGGACTAGGGGGAAAGGCAACTGCATGTGGAGGCAAAATCCCCTCAGCTATTTACAAACAAATCCATCAGTGTATTTTTAGTTTCTGCAAACTTCTCGCATTAATCTTCTAGCAGGAAGCACTGTGTCCAGTGACTTTGGTTTATAGGGGGGGTTTACCATCTGTGAGAATACAAAGCTGTCACTTTAATTTGCTGTTCTTTTTGATCTATGGCATTATGCTGACCAACAACTTTGTTAGAAGGTCTCTAGATAAAGAATTTGATAATGATAATGATCATAACAATAGCTGCTCTCATTTCTGTGGATTGCTGAAAAATGCAAATTCAGACCTTTAATAATTGCAGCTCAGGCTGTCATTTCTGACGGCAAAGTGAGAGAGAAGAGGATCTTTCCATCCCAAGAAGCTGTAAAAGATGCTCTCAGCTTCTTTTGGTTTTTTAGAAAATATAACTCACTTTGTTCTTGTGAGAAGAATTTCATAAACTAAGCATAAGAGAGAAAAGATACTTATGGGGAACCTTTTTGTTTTTCTTTAGAAAGTCCTTTTTTGGTTTATGCGGCTCATTTTAATGAGTCCATTCTCATGATTCAGGAATTCCATGCTGTGTTAATTGAATTCAGTTTAAATTTGAGTTGAGTAAAACATTGGCTAGCTTGCTGACTATGACGATAAAATGCATGTACTGCTTAAACAGAAAGTGGCTTTGAAATGTGTAAAATCATTTGACATACACTTCTCTGCAGTGTGTGTGTGCCTGGTAGATTTTAGCGATGCAGTTGTTCCTAATTTGTTATGCAGGTGTATGTTTTTAGAGCCTCCCAGAGAAGATTATTTTTAAAAATGAGGTGGAACGAATTTAGGCCATAAGAGCTAGTTTGGGCTGTAACAGTGCTATAGCCTTTGGGCTAACGCCCTGAGGAAAAAACCAGTGCAAGCAAATAATTACATGTATGCCTTGAGCTGCAAGATGACTGTACAAACAGACCTCATGGCAAATTAGATTTCCTTGACTAGTATTGTGGTTACAATGACACAACTCATGTTTCATAACTCTGAAGGAATAATGAAGACATTGCAACCAGAAATGTGTCAATTTGAATACATTTATTATGAAATGCTTTGGTTCTAAAAGCTCCCAATATGTTATAATAGAAGCCTACGTTCTTGCTTGAGAGCCAGCCAAGCTTTCTGTTGAAAGTAGAATGGGGTTTTAACCCGTTCAATTTATCAGTTAGGAAGCTTCATGCATCGCCCTTCAGCGACACGCTTTGGCTTCAGTATGGGAATTTCACGGTTAGAGGCTCGGCAACATGCTAGTATGGACTTGAGGCCTTGAAGAGTTGCCACAGGAAGAAGAGTCCTTAAACTCACTCTGTTAGTTCAAGTTTGCTAAGAAGTTTTCAGTGGGCTGAATTTTTACTTGTTGGCTTTTTGTCAGTTCACATGCTGTCTGTCCTCCCACAGCCCATATGAAGTCAACACAGAAACATAAAGCTGCTGCAGATACTTACATCACGTACAGCGGTTAATTGGACGGAAATGTCACTGCTTGCTTATTCCTTCTTGGAAGGGCTACGTCATCCAGTGATCCAGTAGCACAGAAATCCAGTCAAGAGAAAGAATCAGAATTTCTAGCCTGGTTCCAGCTGTTGTATCTTACATGCAGGCCTGTAAGAACTTGAACTTTAAGAAAAGGGAAGTTATTAGTGCAGAAGTTGATGTATTTGACAAAATGAAAGTTCAAGTGGAAGAATGCAAACTGCATTGTCACTGTTTTATGCAATAACTTCAAAGAATGTAAAAATGAAATGGTATTGCTCTTTTGTATTTGAATTCTTGACAAGTACGACGGATTGAGTTACATTTGTGGAGCTGATGGAGAACTCTGAACACCGAATTTAAAAAGACTGAGTGGCTATAACAGGTTTCCCAATTTTTTTATGTGATCCCAGGTTGTACTTCTGCTTCTCAAATACTTTGAAAAGACCAGATGTTAAATTTCTTTAAAGCCAGATATAAATTACTTATGAACTTGTTCAGCAGCACACATTTTTCTCATTTTCCCTCGCACCTCAAGGGAAATTTTATAAGACTTTTTGACTTTTGAGTAGAATTTGCAGGGCTGTCACACGTAACAAAACTGCCTGGCATTATATGGTATGGCATTGTTCATATATTCTGGGATGTCTCCTCGGTAACTACACAACAGTGTGCTAGAAGGTTGCTTGTGTTCAGTGCTGTGAAATGCTTCTATCTGTTGTGGCAAAATTAGGACTGTAAGAAAAAAAATCCACCTTTTAAATGAAGTAGAGTAGCTATAAACAATTCCAGTGTACAGATTCAGTGAGCATAAAATCAAACTAAAAAGTACTTTTTTCCTCTAATGCAAATGAAAATGACCTTTGGGACCATATTTGAAGCTGATTTAATGTCAGGAGTACTGAAGTATTAATACATTTTACCTTTTTTATTTTTAGAAACAAAAAACCCCTTCATTACATTTACCAAGAACGACAGCCTGATTGTCTTGGTGCTAATTTTGGATGCAGAGTTTTACATCCCATAGCCACAAGTTCCATTACATCTGGAGAAAAATCACTTAGCAAATTAATTGCATTTTCTAATTTTCAACAGCTAACTGAGACGCTTCAGTCAGAAGACAGTCCTTCCTGGTTTTCCCATGTGGTCAAAGAGAACAGAAAGTTACCCTGGGGTGGCTGTAAGTGCTAAACCCCTTGTGTGTGTTTTTCAGTTGACCTCTAGAGTCCTGTGTTTCTCTCCACAGAGATTCTGTGCCTCTGTGAAATGGCTAACTTGACGCAGCATCTGAAGTCAATGTCCCAGCTTGAGTCAGAACAGCACTAATTCTGTTCAGTGATTTTACTTTTCAGCTCAGGCTCTTATAAGTAACTGCACTTTCTCAAGTTCACAGCGTGTTTTTGCAGACGGTGTCTGCTTCTGGAAGTGATAACACTTGATGTTTATAGTTACTACTAAGAGTTGGTATGCAGAAAGGCTCTTGCTTAGATTTGTTCCTGTGAAGACCAAGGTCACCGCTAAACCTCGAGTGCTATGCTGGGGGTGCAGTAAGTTAGAGGTGGGGAGCAGCAGACAAAATAGGTGACCCTAAACTGAGCAGCAAGGTGTTCTATGTCATTTGTGTATAAAGATGAGAGATCACATGTTTCATCTTCTCTTCCTGAATGCTTAGTGTCCAGAGAGGAAGGACTCTGTTCTGCCCTCGCTTCCAGTTCCTGAATCCAGTGCCTTTCTGCTGCTGAGTCCAGTCTGGTACACTGGATACCCATTTAGGGTTAATTTTTAAACTTGTTCAGGCGCATAAAGATGCAAACATTTACTCATCCATATGAAGGGAATAAATACATTAAAGTGTTAGGTGCACTGATGTTGTGATAATTAGGTTCATAGTAAGTGCTGAGACTGTCATTGTTAAATAGGGTTCCTGAATTACAGACATTTGCATTAATAACCTTTTAATATAATAACTTTCAAGCAGTCATCACAATGCTTTTAAAACACGAACGGTAGTTGGTTTTTCAAAGGTTTATGGAACATGTCATTCCCTGAATATAGATTCCTTGTGAAAACCTTTGAAACAGATCAAATGTCTCTTCTCTGTGTAAACCCTGCGGGATTAGTTCACTCCAGAAGGGACTAAATGTCCTACCAAGTGAGGTATTAAAATGGTGGCAGACATGTTATCATGCAGTGGTACTGCCTAAGGAATTCTGCTGGCCAGATAGGCATTTGTTTGTTTTCCTTTTTGTCATTTGGGAGGAACATAATGACTGCATCAGTAAGGTTCAATAGAGCTTTCCATTTCAGAGCCCATTTTCAAGGCGTTCTAAATTGCACATGCACAGATAGACTGATTTGGAAATTGCTCATTCAGGGCTGGCGCAAATTTGGGGGTACAAATCTGGGCTAAGTTATTCCACTTATTTTTAAAGAGAAAATAACCCTCCTCCCCTCATGTGTGTTTGGATATCCAAATACACATTCTTTTAGATTTCTTACTAGTCTCAGAGGACAACCTCCTTAGATCCAGTCATAGGCTCCAAACCCCAGTTTCACAGTGAGGTACATCTGAAGTTGCTAGAACTAAAGTAATTATGTTTCCCAAAGTCCTGGGCAGTCTGTCACGATCCGCATGTGACAGACGCTGGAAAAAACCAAGACTGACATTCAGGCACCTAAATACAAGCATCAGGGTGCCATATTTAATGTCCGAGGATATCTGAAATACGCTGGGCTGTCACGTGTGACATAGGATGAAGAGGAAACCCACGCTGTCTTCAAACATGGTAGAATAAGGGTCTGAACAGTTATTAGATGCACGCGTTTAGGCAAACAAGTTCCTAGTCATAGTTTTTTCATCAATAAAGAATTAATGAATTCTTTAAATTTCATGTATCAGCCTTGTTTTCTGATAGCACAAGTGGGATTCTGCTTGCCTTGAGTCTGACCAGGTATTTTGTTTCTTTTGGCCAAAACGATTCTGCATCTTCCTTCCCCCTGGAGACGCTTACTGTGCTTAGTAATTCACCGTGCTTGGCAGCAGCTCAGGAATGGTTGAGACTTGTGAGTGCTGTGGCTGTTTGTGGAAAGGCATTTTAACTTTACATTTCTTGGGTTTCTTTGAGGGCTTGTTTTAACGCTGTACAAAATGACTAGCGTTAAAGGACCTTGAATCTGATTTCTCCCAACTCACGTTACGGAAACGGAACTTGTATGTGCTAGATAAACACAAGGAGTCCCAGACAGCAGAGTCACCTGCACCCTTCCCTCCATCATATTTGTGTGCATTATTCTGAAGGTAGGTAAGGTCAGAAATTATGCTGTGTGAGGTGGAGTTCCAGAAGAAACGGGGCGATAAAAAGTTTCACCAGTACTCTGCTATTGTGAAACACTGCCTGTTTAATTTATGGGATGTTTTCTCACTTACACGACGTTTAAAGTTGTTCACTCTTCGCAGCAGTTAATTCAGAAGAACTAATAAAACATTTGTTATCACAAATATTTACAAGATATTAGTAAGACCGGAGGAATGTATTGAAAGAAAAATGTTTCTTCCATTACAAGTGTTTGGCACTGCCAAGTCCGTTCCCTGAGACTCATCAATTCACTTCCACAAGTATTCCACTGTGGAATGAATACTACTCATCCGTAGCTACCCAGAAGATTATGTCTAGTCCAGTAGATTTGGATCTATTAGATGAAAACGCTGCCTGCTGTAATCCATACATATGTAATATTCAGCCTGGACTATTATAGTTCTCTCTAGGAAGGAAATTTATGCCTTACAGAAGGTCAAGGTTGGCCAGTGCAGATCACATCACCTAATGCAACGTTTATTACAGATGCTGCTGAATGATTGATTTTATGCAGCCTTTGCGCGAGGGAGCAGAAGCCAGCGTGTCACATTGTCTGACCTGCATCTCACAAGCCCTACGTGCCACGCAGTCAACCCTACGCTGAACCTAATCATTTGACTTCAGCTACGAGAACCTTTCAGAAATTACGAGCTCTTGAATTAATTTGATTGATTTGAAGGGTGTCATTCTTATCCCCAAAACCCTGCATGGAATTTCGTTCTGTTCCTTTGTTGAGGTTCAAGGCAAAATTCCAACCGAGGGATGCTTTGGGCTGAGGACAAAGCTCTAACAGGGAATTGCAGAACTTGCCAATGAAATGGCAAACGCTGTCGTCAAAGCTGGCAATAACATCATCCCGCTACTCAAGTTTCTTACGGAGGCATGCTAAAGAATGAATGCTTTTCTGAAGGGAAAAAAACACAGACCAGACAATGGAAAACACAGCGCAAATCTGCTTCTTGATAGTAAGGGCAGGAAAGGTAAAGTAAGCGTGCCAGTGGTGTGGCTTGTGTAAGGGCACACAGAGGGAGTGCCAGATTAGGTTGAAAAGTGGATTTTGGAAACAACTGAGACTGGTGGTACTGATTGAATCCCTTGGAACCTTTTCGTTATCTGTAATAGAGGGCATGCATTTTTACAGCCACTCTAAATCGCTCAGTGCTAGCTGTGATAATAGGAAAACTCCTCCCAAAAACATTCAGTCGCAGCTGATTTTCAGAGCTGTGCACTACTGCCAAGCAGTTAACTACTGATACCCCTGCTTGTGCTCATTTAATGAATTTGACTGTCATGAAGTACGTCCCAAACACATGGGCCGGTTTTCATGTTGACAACGGCCTTTTGCAATTACTCCAGCTCCTTGTAACAAGGCCACAACGGGTGCTTAACATCTGAGAAGTCCTTTCAGATAATGAACGTACAAAAACTCAAAATTCAGGCTTATATCTTGGTTTTGACTCTACAGGTAACTTTTTTTTAAGGATGATCTTCTGTATCGTTACATTCGATGCAATTAACTTTGAGGTGGTTGTTGAGAAAACATTGCATTGGGAGACAAAGGTTAGGCCTGGTCATAAGCCTTGTGCTGGAAAAAACCAGCTCCTTATGTGGCTTCAGTCTAGTTCCTTCAGCAGAGGTAATTCTTTGCTCAGCTACTGCAGGTATGACCCAAGAGGGTGTAAATGTATGATATTAGTTCTGAGTGTAACCATCTTGAAGGAAGTTATAGTGAAGCTTTTCATAAAAGCACATTGAAAATATTTTCACATATAAAAGCACAGTGAAAATAATCTTGATAAAAGCAAGAGACACTCGGAGATAGTTTGGATATTTTTAAAATCTTCACTTTGCCAGTAACAACTGTAGAAGTTGCCTCTAATTAAAGGTATCATTTTATCACATTAATCTAATGTCATGATTCTATATTGCACAGGGGCTTTTGAGAACCATAGAGCTTGATTTTCTGAAAGCCTAGTGCATACTGAATAGCTTGAATCCGTTGAGGGTTTTCTCAATATATATTTTACATTTTACTTGACAAACACCTGGACCCCATCAGGGCTAACAAAGAGTAAATTAAAAGAGAAAACAAAATTCCTGAGTTAAGAACTGAAGAATGCCCATAAATTTTGTTTTAGGGAAACGTTAAGTCTTAGAACAAGGACCACTGTGCTGCAAAAGCATAGCATCAAAGACGACTGGGCAGCTTTCGTGAATTTATGATAAAAAGGAAGAGGTCACACAACTCAACAAATATTTTGGTGTCAGCTAACCTCTTGATACGAACGCTATTAATTGTCCAGAGATTAGAGCCCTTGTGCTAGTTCAAAGAGTTAAAAAAGGTTACTCTTAAACAGTCTCGAGGTCAAATGCTCTTAGGTCCCACTAGCCAAGCTCGTACAGTCTTTTCTCTTCTTACATTTTTTTGCAAGGAGAGTTGTTCCTTCCCCACTCTCACCTTATGTAACACATTTCCAATGCTACACCAGAAGATTCACCTAGGTCTTTCTGTGCTTCAGTTTTCCGATGACTGTATTTTTCTCATCCAGTGCTAAACCCTCAGAAAGCACTGAAAGCAGCAGCCATCATGACAGACTATGTGACGCAGGAAAACATTTAAGTCGATTTGTTTCCTAAATGACTATGTTCAAGTGAACTCCTAATGTTTTACTAATCTTTCCTACAAGTGGCATTTTTGCTGTTACGACTCATTAGAATCCTAACAAAGTTATTTTGAAACGTAAATACTTCGTTAGTTTGCCAATGTTCCTTCTAATCGTGCTTTTCCCCCCGTATGCCACGTGTGTCAGGTTGTGGCTACGCAATAAGTTGCACAGGCTGGGTGAAAAGTCTAAACTTTCTCTTTGTGGCTGAACTTCTAAAACATTGATTAATATCTGTATGCAATGGCCACTTGAAGGTTTTAACTCTTCCTGACCTCAGTTTTCTACCTCAAGCACCTAAGCCAGTTGTCCTTCCTTCAGTTTTGTTTAAAACCGTGAGGTTGAACCTGACACTTTTATGCCAGTGAATCAGGCAAAAATCAGCAGCCTGGTCTGTGCAGTTGTGTAAAAAGATAGCAGTTCCCACACAACACACAAATCCAGGCAACCATCTGAGAGTTTAAAATTCTAGGTATGCTTGCCAGTCTCTGTGTGTAAGAATTGTTAATTAACTCGGACTCGTGCTCCTGCTGTCAACATAACTGAGAATGAGCTGTTTGGAGAACAAGGAATCCTTCCTTTCATTGAAAAAAATCATCCTGCAAAATCATCCATGACTCAGCCAAAATGAAAACTGTGAACCTTGCTTCTGTATCAGAAAACCCTTTATCTGAAATTAAAATATAATTGGTGCATGATGATTATTTCAGTGGGTCCAGGAGAACAGTAAAGCACATTCACCGGTCCGACACCTCGGTTACTGCCCCAGAGCACACCAAGTGCAGTCAGGATTCCCACGCATGCCTGTGCTTGCCGGGGGCTGGGATTTTCATTCTTTGACCTTCTTATTTGACTGTTCTCAGTGCTACCCAGCTGCTCTTCATACAGCAAAGGGGTATTTTTATTTTTTAACTGGATGACCACAGACACGGAATTGACAGTTGGATTTTGTGTACCTAGACCAAGGCTCAGCTGGTGTCCTTATTGCCGCAGGCTGCAGCGAAGGCCACGTTTCCACTTTCTGATCTCCTCAGAGCCAAACGTCGGGCCTGGGCCTGGGCCCGGCCAGGCACCCACGAGCAGCCCGTTTGGCACGAAGGTAACGGGACTGTCCCCGGCCTTGCTCGCTCCTCGTTTCTCCAAGGCGTCACCACGAATTCCCGACCTCGCCGAGGGACGGGGCAGCACAGTTAACTATTCGTCCGGCGCTCGGACAGGTGCCAGGCCTGGCCAGCGCCGGTGACCCCGTCTCAGGCCCACAGCGACGCCGCGGCTTCAAGCGCGAGCCCCGCGCACCTGCCNCGCCAGGAGGTCGCCGCCGCTGATGGCCGCGCCGCTGCCCGGTGCCCCTGCTGCCCCCGGTGTGCCCGCTGTGCCCCGCGGCTCAGGACGGGCGGCGCAGCCCGCGGGCGGTTCCCCGTGTCCGCTACCCCGGCCCGCCGGGGGGGACCCGCCGCCCTCGCCCCCCGACAGGTAAGGCCGGAGCCCGGGCAGACGCCGTCGGTCCCGCCCGCCCCGCCGGGGACCGCCCGCTGACGTCCAGGGTTTGGCAGCGTCTTGCAGCGGAGCTGGGGCTGGCGGGGCCGGGGGGGGGAGGGGCCGGACTCGGCAGC
>VXBP01006260.1:0-18005 GCA_013400115.1 Rhinopomastus cyanomelas | reverse complement strand
CCCGGGGCGCGGGGGGGGCGGGCCGGGGATGGGGCGAGGCGCAGGGGCGGGCCTGGCCCGGGACCGGCCCGCGCCTCCCTGGAGCTCAAAAGTTGTTTCCCGGCCCCGCAGGCACATCCCGCCGCGTTGGGTGCTGATGTTGACCCCCTCCCCAGGGCCTGGAGATTTGGGCAGGCTTTCCAAAGACGTTTCCCGGTCTGAGGTAGAGAGAGGCGGCCGTGTCAAACCGCACAGAGCCGCTTCTCTCGCGTTACAGGGTCTCTCAGAACGTTCGTGACATGAACCGGCTCCGGTGTCAGGGTTGTGGTCGCTGTTGGCGATGAGCTCCCTCTTCACCTTCCAGGCTGCTTTTAAAGGCACCGGACTCTCTTAGCCAAGGAAACTGGGGGCTTTTTTTGTGAAGCGTTTGAGCAGTTCTGGTAGACTGAAGTTTCCAAAATATTAAAATGCTGCATTACAGATTTTACGGCTAAAAATCACATCGAGTGAGTACTGAGTGAGAATTTCCAGAAGGTAAAGCTTCATTCTGCATCTTTACCTTACTTGGATCATTTTCCCCACTTGGTACTAATTAGCATGTGAAATCTGGAAGGAGAATAACGAAGGTAATAAAGTTAAATATTAAGCTTGGAGCCATCATCTCTCACACACAGAAAAATCTGATTCTGTGTAGGCATACTCAGATACTTGAGCTAGGTGCTGCTCTGCAAATGAAACCAAGAAGACACAGTGCTGTGTGGTATTTTCTGTGAGAAGACCGTGGGCCATGCTGTACACAACAGTCTAAACAACCACCTTATTAATGTGTCACTTTAAACCAGAGCTCTCTAGCTAGTGCAGCAGTGATTATCTTCAGTACTTTTGCAAGCAGTACTTGGTTTCCAACACAAATTTAAGCAATGAGCAACTACTTCAGACATTTATTTTGAGATGAAGCTATGGAGACTCAAATACAAAAGTAATTTAAAACAGAATTAAATTTATTGCTTCCATTTGTTTAAAATGCAGTTGTGATGTGCTCAGGAAGTGTTGCTGAGAAGTTACATGCATCCACTGTCGTAATATGTGTGCCTAGGGAATGGCATGGACACAAGGACAACAAAATATTTACTGAAGTCCTTTGGAGCCAATATAAATATATCTGTGCTCTTACTCTGCAAGAGCTTACACATATTCAAACAACTTGATATTCAGAACCGAATACTTGGATTGCTTTCAAGTAGTGTTAAGCACTGTATGTTAATAGATTCAGCCTACTGATTAAAAAAAAAAAAGCTTGCATGAAAAAGCTAAATGCTGCAGTTGGGAAGTGTGGTGGTGTTAGCGCCACACTGTTCCATGCACTGCAGCTGGGTGTTGTGATTTTAAGAGAGATGATTACAATTATCACTCAGCATTACGGGGGGGTTTTTTGTTGTTGAAATAGGGGAAGAAAGACAGATGACAACATGCTGGAGATCCCATCAATTCCAAATCCTTTTCCCGAGCTGTGTTGCTCTCCGTTTGCATCGGTTTTGACAGCCAGTCTGTTGCCCAAGGCAACTTCAAGAAAAAAGCAGGTAAGATTTATAAGTTACTATGTGATGAATTATAAATTGTTTCCTTGAAAGCTTGAGGAGAACTTCAGTTACCTATTAGGTTACCTTCTCTAATAAGGGTGTTCTATACTCCTGTAATTTGGATGAAATTTTCTCTGTAGGTCATTGATGGTAGAAAATGGGGTTTCAGAATCCATGATTTAGACGTCATTGTTCTTTCACAGAGCGTACAGACGCTGCAAAGTGTTCAGGTAAAGTGGATCCAGGGACAGTCAGTCAGCACTGTCATCATTGCTCCAGCGTGGAGGATTTTAACAGTCATTAGATAACTTCTTTTTCCTGAAGGTCTAATTTTGCTGGGGTAATTCAGTAAATGGAACCAAAATTGGAAGGGGCAAATGCTGTGATTACGGCTGTATTTTGTATGCATTCGTGTTTGTCTGTGCATTGCTGACAGTACTGTATTTCCATAAATAATGTGGAAGTCAAAGGTTAAGTTCTGAGCAGGCAGGTAGACTTGGTTGAGCTCTGTTTCAGTACTGGTCACACACAGTGTATTTTTTTGCCCTGAGCAGGGGTAGAGGTTAAAGAGGAAGAGTTTCCAGTTAATGGAGAAGACTGGTGTCAGAGGTCTGTTTCACTTGTTGAAAGCTTACCTTTCTCTTTTCAAGGAAACCTGTGAGATTAAGGGTGCTACCTCATCATGTTCTTTTTTTTTTCCAGTGTCTGGCAGGATCCCTGTCTTAACAGTTTTAGGGGTGATCTAGGATTTGTAAGAACTTCTGTTGATGATGCTTATTCAATTTTAGATTTCTATGAAGAAGTTATCTCGAAGTTCCTTGTAGCTGTATTAACATTTCTGCAGCTGACCAGCCATGGCTGTTCTGTGCACCTGCCAGAGAACTTTACCAACAGTCTGTGGCCAGTAGCTTAACCACCTTTTCTCTCTGCATCTCGAATGAAAAACCATCTGCGTCTGGGAAACTGCACTGTTTCTACCTTGCCACATTTCTGTCTGTTCTCTAAAAATAGCTGTAATGTCATTCTGGACGACTTTTCTTGCTCTTCATTCTTTCCCACATCAGCAAGACTAATCTGAAGTATTTCTGGTCATTGCGTATCTAAACGTTGACAATGCGATGGGGTGGTGCTAGTTTTGTTCTTGGACAAGGTGGGAGCATTGACTGTCTCTGCAGAGGCAGGAAGAAACACCGGATCGGTAACATTGTCCTTCAGAACATA
Organism: Rhinopomastus cyanomelas; assembly: GCA_013400115.1. Lineage (NCBI taxonomy): Eukaryota > Metazoa > Chordata > Aves > Bucerotiformes > Rhinopomastidae > Rhinopomastus > Rhinopomastus cyanomelas. Next base: position 15,225 of record VXBP01006260.1, on the reverse strand, counting down.
AGGACTGGAAGTCACAGTTAACCAAAAATAGTTTAAATTACTCGTGTTGCTGGCTTAAATTGCACTCACTGGGGTGATCTTTGTGCTTGAAACTGGAAAGTAGATTTCTCAAGCATGATTTGATGTGCAAAGGTCAGCTGTCAGCTTTTGTGACCTGTTGTGTTTAGAATTACTGAGCGGCTTGATCACTTAAGCCAGCTCCGTGTTATCCTCTCGGTAGCTAAACTTCATAGTTTCACTGATTTCACTTGTTTCTTCATAAAGGCTCTTGTCATACCTTTGCTGACAATTTCTGCTCACAGTCCTTGTATTTTTCCTGGACTTCCATTCAAGAGTGTGGTGCTCTCTGGTAAAGACAACTGGTTTACTGACAGTAGTGAGCTAAACGAGTGTGTGTCTATGTCGAGCATGATCCATTTTCCAATTACCAGAAGAAAAAGAGAGAAGCCTTCCGTTTCCTTTCTGGAGGTATTTCAACAAGACAATGATTTCTGTCAAAAAAAACCTACCTAGGTATCTGTTTGTGGCTGCTGTAGAAGAAATGGTGCTGGGCTAAGTAACCTTTCATGTTAGACTGGGCATGTCTGTTCTTACTGGTCTTCATCTAAAGTTGTGAAAGGTTAAGGCAAAATGGCGACTGTTGAGTGAAACTTTTGTCTTTCCAATTCAGTTTAAAGTCTTCTAATATGTCTATGAAATTCCTCAGGCTTAAAAAGTAGAGAGAGGAAATGCTAAGCAGGTGTGCAAATAGAAGTGAACTGGCTGTGACTTTGACTTCCCACAGCTGGCTGTCGGGGCTGTGCGTGGAAATGTTGTGTTGCCACCCTGTCTTCCTGTTTTGCCAACTTTGTAGCAGCTCTCTCTGCAGATAACTAATCCATACAAAAGATGAGTTGAATATGGCCACCAAAGCCATGAATGTACTGCTGCAGCTCGATTGCTTCCTCACTCTTACAAGCTACAAGCACTTTGCTGTTTGGTCTGGTGTTGACAGCTGCAAGAAGTTTTTCTGTTGCCTTTCTCATTATCTGTTTTCAGAGGTTCTACTTTCTGGTTTGGTTTCTTTTCTGTGAAGTTTTAATTTCAGACATAATAAAAATTGCAGAGTGAATTTTTACTTATGTCTAGTAGGTAACTGTTATCAAAATAGCTGTTTCTAAAAGAAAAGAAAGTAAGTTATGCCTCTTCTGTCTTCTTTTTCACTCCAGAAAGGATTTTCTACACAGATACCTACTCTCACATCCATAGCGCATGTGACATCTGAAATCTTTCCTCTTCTGAATAGATAATTAACCTTATTTTGAATTCTTGTTTTCTTAAGCTGAAGTTCTTACTGTCTTGTGATGATCTTTTATCGTAAGTCTCTCGAAATACTGAACAGCATGTCTGTATGTGGGGCTGGCTTAGGGAAAATAAGTTTATAAATGTAAGTTGTTGATGACACAAAGCTGGGTGGTGTTTCTGACACCCCAGCAGACTGTGCTGCCATTCAGCGAGACCTGGACAGGCTGGAGAGCTGGGCAGAGAAAAATCTAATGAGCTATAACAAGAGTAAGTGCAGAGTCTTGCGTCTGGGCAAGAACAACCCCAGGTACCAGTATAGGCTGGGGACTGACCTGTTGGAGAGTAGTGTAGGGGAAAGGGACTTGGGGGTCCTGGTGGGCAACAAGATGATTATGAGCCAGCAATGTGCTCTTGTGGCCAAGAGGGCCAACAGCATCCTGGGGTGGATTAGAAGAGGGGTGGTTAGCAGATCAAGAGAGGTTCTTCTCCNGGGATTGGACCAGATGATCTTTCGAGGTCCCTTCCAGTCTGTAATGATTCTATGAAAGCCACACAGCAGAATAGTGAGTTGACTCCGTGCTTGGCAAGTAGGACATCTCCGTGTCTGAATGTAATGCAGTCTGCCTCATCAATACAGCTGTCCATCTCCTTTCCCCCTCGAACGTTTTGGAGGAGTTTTGTGTTACATCCTCAAAGACTCATAATCATCCCATGTTAACAGTAATTAGGACAAATTTCCTTTAAGAGACCACCTTGACTATTTTTTTGTCTTTTAATTTAAAAAAAAAAAGGGGGGTGGAATGCTGAGGGTCAAAATAAGGAGTGAGGGTATACTGAGTGACAGATTTTGCTAGCTTAGAGAGACAGCTGGGAGAATGGAAAGAACAGGCTTGCATTGGGCTGCTGAGAACACACCGATTTGTGCCTTAGATGACTTGTTCGCGGTAAAAGCTTTTCCTGGAGGTGACCCTATGGAACTGCTGTTACGGCATCACAGCAATGTTTGGGAAGGTGGAATTTTGAGATGTTTCACAATTAAGTGTGGGATTACATGTTTAAAATTCTCATCCTCCGGCTAATAACGTGCAGATGAAATCAGTTGCTGAAGGCATGAATGGCAAGACTGCTTTGTGGCTTATGTAATCCATTCTGCTAAAAATTGTCATATTTGGTGTCTTTAGAAGAAATGTAGGACAGAGTTGGGTGCATTTGGCATGAAAAATGTAACATTTGTAGATGAATTCAGATAAACTGAATTTTGTGCTTCGGGGTGGAAGACTATTATTTGAAAAGGCAGAAAAGTCTTTCTTCTCATGTCCAGCACAGCATGGTCAGCTAGATGCGTAGTGGGAAACGTAGGCCCCCTGCTGAATGAGGTGGGTGCCCTGGAGACAGAGGATGCAGAGAAGGCAGAGATACTCCCTTTCTTTGCCTCTGTCTATACTTCTGGGGGTTGTCTTGATATTAAGCCCCAGACTGCAGAGGAGGTTGAGGCAAGAGATGAGCCTGCCTTGGTTGATGAGAACTGGGTTAGGGATCAGTTGAGCAAACTGGATGTGCATAAATCCATGGGCCCAGATGGGATGCACCCGCGTGTGCTAAGGGAGATGGCGGAAGTCATTGCTAGGCCACTCTCCATCATCTTTGCTAGGTCCTGGGGAATGGGAGAGGTGCCTAGGGACTGGAAAATAGCAAATGTGACCCCAATCTTTAAAAAGGGAAAGAAGGAAGACCCAGGTAACTATAGACCGGTCANAGGGAGCTGGGTCTCTTTAGCTTGGAGAAGGGGAGACTGAGGGGTGACCTCATTAATGTCTACAAATATTTGAGGGGTGGGTGTCATGAGGATGGCACTGGGCTGTTCTCGGTGTCATGTAGTGATAGGACAAGGGGCAGTGGTTGTAAGCTGGAACATAGGAGGTTCCACATCAACCTGAGAAGGAACTTCTTCACGGTGAGGGTGACGGAGCACTGGAACAGGCTGCCCAGGGGGGTTGTGGAGTCTCCCTCACTGGAGATGTTCAAGACCCGACTGGACAGGTTCCTGTGTGACTTGGTTTATGTGATCCTGCTGTTGCAGGCGGATTGGACTAGATGATCTTTCGAGGTCCCTTCCAATCCGTAATGATTCTATGAATTGATCATTTACTGTTATTAAATGGGGTTTGTAAACTCGTGTGGAAAATCTAATTGTGTCTTGCAGTTCTCCAAGAACAAAGAAATGATGAGGAACTGAAAAACAGAAAATTAGTTTGTACTTTTACACAGATACACAAATCATTAGGGGTTGGAAGGGAACTCCACGGGTCATCAAGTCCAACTCCCCTGCTTGATCAGGGTCATAAAACCTGAGGCAGGTTACACAGAAATGCATAAAGATGGGTCTTAGAAGTCTCCAGAGGGGTAGACTTTACAACCTCCCTGGGCAGCCCATTCCAATGCTGAGTAACCCTTACAGTAAAGACATTTGTCTCATATTGAGATGAAACTTCTTGTGCTCCAGCTTGCATCCATTACCCCTTGCTCTATCACAGGGCACAAGTGAAAAGAGATTGTCTCTTCTTGACACTCAATCTTCATGGATTTATATGTAGTGATTAAGTCATCTCATCTCTTCTCCAAGCTGAAAAGTCCCAAATCTTTCAACTGTTCCTCATAAGGCAAGTGCTCCTGTCCCCTAATCACCATTGTGGCCCTTCATTGAATTCTCTCAATCAAGTCTCTATTAACCAGGGAGCCCAGAACTGGACACAGTACTCCAGACGTGGCCTCACCTAGGGCAGAGCAGAGAGAGAGAAGAACCTCCCTTGATCTGCGGGACCCACTCTTCATGATCCATCCTAGGATTCCGTTGGCCTTTTTGGCCACCAGAGCACATTGCTGTTCCATGGATAACTGATTGTCCACAAGAAATTTAAGATCCTTCTCCACAGAAGTGCTCTCAAGTAGATCATCCCCCAACCTCTGTTGACGTATTTCATTACTGTCTCTGAGGTGAAGGACTCTGCACTTATTCAGCCTCATTAAATTCCTCTTAGCCCATCCCTCCAGTCTGTCCAAGTCTTCTGAATGACTGCACATCCATCAGGTGAATCAGCCAGACCACTCCGCTTAGTGTCATCTGCAAACTTTTGTCTCGATGATCAGATTGGTATCAGTAGGGAAGAACGGTAACTGTAGGAAAATCTGTTGTTTAGTTTACTTTTGTTTCTCTGGGGTTAAATCCACCATAAAAGTTTACTATCATTTTATGAAAGTTTAGTTTTTAAGTCTTTCTGAAAACAAAACCTGAATCATTTGCCCTGCTCAAGGATAAGCCAAAAACTGTTTCATCACAAAAGTAGTTCAAGGTAATTATGTCTTGTTTCTTTAAATTAAATTAGAAGTGCAAAAATAAAACTTGAGTAAATTTCAAGGTGAAGAACACTAAAATCTTGGGATTTTATCTTACCTCTTCTGTCTTTCATGATGTTCTAAACAAGCAGATATTCAGATTCCAGATGATATAAATATACTCCCACGATGTTACCTTATTGTATAAGAAGACCTTAAGCACAGATTTGTTTGTAGTGGAATGACACTTAGGCTGTTTGCATTAACAAAGCTCTTTGGTAAAGACCTTAAGAGAAGCTTCCTGACAAGCAGAAATGTCTTTGAACGAGTGCTATTCTAAGTTTATGAATTTTAAGATTATGATTAATACTGAGCATTGATTGCTGCAATTGTAGTACTGTTTTACAGCAACAGCTCAGAGTCTGCTGGTGTACCCACTTGAAACTTGGAAATTAATGAATTTCCAAACAATTCCAAGGGTTTTTTCCAACCAAAAAATTCATTTGTTAAATCCACTCTAAGTCTAGTCTGTTTTTTGACATTTCTTTCCAGGTTGAAGAGCATGGCACCTATCCTCCTTTATCAGTTCTTCTTTGTTTTCTTTCCAGCTCTTAAACATCTGTGAGTTTTTCTCATGTCTTCTCCTTAAGTTACCTAAAAAAGACTTAGAGTTTGAAAGGCAGAAGGGAAAGGGAAAAGTCTTTCCTTCTAGTTTTCAGATTAACAGAAAAAACTTTTTTACATGAAGTATCTAATGGAAGACTCAATGTTGTCCTTCTCATCTGGTGCTCTCTGCTCCAGTTTCTGATCTCTGTAAACAGCTGCACCGTCTCCCCAAGGAAAGATGTATTGCTATTAAGAGTAGATTAAAATTTTTCAGAGCTCTATCAGAAGTTGCTACCTTTGTGCTTTGACCAGTCATCTCAACACTTGCAGGAAGTCACAGGTCTGTATGGGTAAAGATCAAGAGGTGGAGTTGACTTCTCACTTTAGCAATAAGGAATATTATTCCTGGTTTTTACTGAGTGTGGCACAAGCCATCAGTCTGAGGAGACATCAGAACAGTCACCTGTTTGTGTCCTTGTTTTTGGATGTGCATTCTTTATATTGCTTCATTTGGTAGCGTATCTATCTTACAGAGAAAAGAAACTGCTGTCATTAAATTCTGTTATTACGCATTGACCTTCTGCTTTCTTATTGTTCAAAGACAACCCAAACAAAGGTTGAACTTTCTAACTTCACAAAAATTGCATGTATTGGTTGGGTTTTTTTCCTTTCTAATTAGCAAAAAACCCATTGTCACTCTTATCTTTTGTGGTTACTGAGGTGTTACCTCTGCAAGCTTGTTGTTTAGTTCACTCGTGTTAGGAAAATGTTAGGCTTACGTTTTTACTATTTGTGGCTATATCAAATAAAAAAACCCTCATCACTGTAAAGTTTCTGGTAGACATTTTGCCAATGTTTAGCAAATTTGAATGATTTTAATAATCCTTTGGATTTTTACAGTTTTGGGCTTCATCAACCTGAGAGTCAAACTTGAAGTTTTGTTATCTTAACTTTTTTAATACAAGAAACTGCTTTTTCCATGCCATTTGGGAAGTTGTATTTAGAACAAGAAACCTCCGATGCATTACAGTGGATGTAATTCTTTTGCAGAAATCAACATGAGAAGGAACTTCCTCCCAGTGAGGGTGACAGAGCACTGGAATGGGCTACCCAGGAGGCTTGTGGAGTCTCCTTCTCTGGAGACATTTAAAACCTGCCTGGGAATGTTCCTGTGTGACTTGATGTAGGTGATCCTGCTGTGGTAGGGGGATTGGACTAGATGGTCTTTCGAGGTCCCTTCCAATCCCTAGTGTTGTGTGAATCTGTGAAAATCCTATTTAAATTTGGAATCCTTTATAACCAAAAAGGTGATGCTTTAGTTTTCATCTCTGGAATTTTGAATTGCATATGCCAGATTATTTTGGTCCTGTGATCCCTCTGTAGTACTGTGTAATTATCAGGTGACTAGAGTAGGCAATGATAAAAGTGTCTCAGTTCTTTGAATATACACGATTAAAGCCAGCTGAAACTGCAGGGAACTTCTGTTGCTGAGTCATTTTAGATAACCAAGTTCTGTTGAATTTGTCCTTAAAAGTTTAAACTCAGGTGAGTGGAGCTTCAATGATGATAATTTTCTAATGATGATAAACACTAACACTGTACTTATTCAAAATTGTTTCCATGGCAGATTAGTGTTTTGTTTAGAGTTAGACTGGAGAACTGAGAAGTTCAACTTGTTTTGTGACAGAATGCTATTGCCATAGTCACTGCCTTTATGAACCACTGTCTTTTAATCAAAAAAATGATAGACATCACTGACTAACTTCCATCTCTGTTAATTAGATTAGTATTTAGCAACATTTATACTTTGTATCATTTAGTCCAACATTATGAATCGTAGTAGAAGAAATTAGGTGGATTATATTTGATAGGTGTTCCTCAATCAGAAGACCCAAATCCTGCTGCTTTTTGAAGCACCATCCTTCCACAGTATCGTGAGCATTTCTGTTGCCCACAGGATTGTTTTTTACAAAACTTAACATACTCACATGGTAGTATTTTTAAGCATCTACCTTTAGAGTTGAGGTTCATGTCTGCCTGTGCGGGGGCTTCATAGATCGTTTTGTTGGCACAGCAGTTTTAACTTTTGACCCAATAAAAATGAGACTGATCCTTAAGTATTTTTGTATTTCTTGTGGGTTTTTTCCTCGTTTTGTTTTCCTTAGCTTTCTTTCTGCTCTTAGAAAACCTCTGTGGCTCTGTTCTGGTGTGCTTTTGTCGTCTCACTGGCCAGAGCTGTGAACATCTGCTTTATTTCATGTTCTGCTATTTTGGTAACATTAAGAAACAATAATAGTTGCATAGTGTGGAAAGAGATGAAAGTAGTCAGTGATGAGTACTTAGGTTACCTGAGGTGCTGTAGGTTTGGTAAAGCTGGCAACTTAGATGTTCCCTATTGAAAGTTTACAGCTTGAAAGTTGTGCAACAAATGGGAACAATACTGTATATTTTACAGTACTTAAAATTAACACAAGATGATTGAAAACCTTTTTTGTTTTATCATAGTACATTTTTGCTGTGTCAGTGTTGGGGCATTAACTTAATAATGGAGCTCCAGCTCTGATTTCTGTTAGCAGTTTTGGGGCATTTTTTAGCATATCATAGAATCACAGAACATCAGGGATTGGAAGGGACTTGGACAGATCATCTAGTCCAATCCCCCTGCCACAGCAGGATCACCTAAACCAAGTCATCTTGGATTGTTGCTTTTCTGATATTCTGAGAGTCATTATATGTTAAAATTACAACTTGAGATCTATCTAAGCAAGCAGAGGAAGATCCCCATCCTATTTATGTGCATAAATATTGCCACAGGAGGAGTAGACTGGATTTCGTGTGACTAAAATGCACGTCCACGTAAACATCAGTAGTAAACCTGGTTGAATTTCAGCAGGTAGAATTTACTTTATCATGCATACAGAATTGTCTTAAATACTTGTGATTGGTACAGCAGTTTTATATTCATTCTACAAGTGTGTCTTGTAAGTTATTCACAGTAGCTGGCAGAAGACTTTTTCTTGTTCATCCATGTGATAATTCCAGAGCCAGCAATGCAGGGTTGGGAGGTTTATTTTGCATTTTTTGCTTCATTATCTTTTTAACTCTGTATAGCGGTAACCTTTATGCTGTGCCAATATATTTAAGAAATACAGCTAGAATTCTAATGGAAATTGGATCAATATGGGAATATTAGGATGGAAGAGGGACTTACCATTTTTTAAATTGCCTCCTTACATCTCTTCCATGCTTTACTTGCGATTACTTTCAGGACCAAATTTTCTTTGAGTAAGAAAGAGTGTTGAAAATGCCAATAAACATGAGGTTTTTCATGCTTCTCATCGCACTACTTCATACAGTGTAGTAGTGCACAAGTGACAATCTGTGTGTTGACATCTGCAGTTTACTTAGATGAGTCTCCTTGGGATACGAGTAGTCTGTTCTGGACTTGTACAGCAGGCACGGTGACGTCCAGCCATCAGTATCTTGTTTCATACAACTGGTGATCTTCCTTTGGTTTTGTGTGTGTGCATGTGCAGATCCCAGAACTGATCCAGCTTCCAGCTGGGGATTTCAGGGCTCAGGTATTCCAAAATTCTAGCAAGTGATTATTTCTGTTAACAAGATGGCATACATCTCTAGCAAGCAGTGGAATTCTGCAGTGATAAATGGAAGATGACACTTTACCCGTGGCAATATTCTCTTTGTTTGTCTTTAACACGTTTAAAGCTGTTACTTCTGAGTGCACTGGGGCATTTATGACTGTCTTTAATTTGGGAATGAAGATAAAGGGAAACCTTCAAGACTGCATACTTAAGCATATTTCTCATGTTTGAGTCCTGATGGGGGTCACCTTAAATGGAAAGATTAAAAAAATGCTAATCAGGCCAAAGAAAATTTTTCAAGAAGGGCAGTTGTGGGAGGAGAAGAAATTGGACCTCTTTGCTCCAGTAACAATGTGAACTTTCTTTTCTCCTGTTTCAGTCACAGAACATTCGTTTGCAGCTAAGCAGTTCACATTTTAGTCTAATAGTGTAAATGATATTTAATACTGAAGTCTCAAGAGAGTGGTGTGTATTGGTTATCTTAGAGGTATCTGTGCTTCTAATTAGGATACTGGTAGATGTTCCTGCCTATTTCTGGTAGGTATGCATATGCTGCATACTGGTATGTCTTTCACTTTGCCTCTTAACCTGAGACTGTGTCCACAGAAAGCCAAGATACAGTAGGTTGCTTTGCAATCAATGTAGGATTTTTCAATGACTACATTTTTAAGCTACAGAGAGACTTTTTATATTGTATTGTGATAACTCCTGTTCCTATTCACATTAAGACTCTGAATCTATGAACAGCTGCAAGCACTTGATAGTGGCACAGAAATTCTGTTGAGAATCAGGCTTTTAGTTTGCAAGAATTTATTCTTGTAATCACCAGAATTTACTGTTATGTGGTGAGAGGGAAGCATATGCAATATGAGTGTTTTCTTATCACTCAATTGACATAACTTGTTATCGCTGTGCTTTACAATCAAGCTTGAAACTATTGATTGTAAAAATAGCTGAGAAGCTTTGCAAGGAGTGTGTGCAATGATGATCTTACGAAGTTATGAGGAGAGTTGGTGAGGATGGAAAATTCTTGACGCTCCTTGATACTGCGAAATTTAAAGCTGCGTAGAAGAGTGGTGTTCAGCTGATATTCTTGCAGTGGGAACCCCTGCATAATCATTTGAGGGAGGATGAATAATCTGCTGAGAGAAGATTCTTTCGAGACTAGTGTGATTTTCATTATTAGCCTTTTCTTCTAACACCATCTCCTCTCTGATTAGTGTGCTGTAGCAGTAGGATGCAGAATTGTCTATTCCATTTTGGTTGGTGGAAAGGATCCTACCTAGTTGCTGCCTAGTACAGTAATTGCTCATTAGGGCTAAAGGAAGTGTGGCCATATGCTGAATTTTGTACTTTACTTAGATCCCATATGTGTGAGTTTTGACTGGATGTACTTAATAATTATATCTGATTGTCCTCATTTAAGTTGTATTTTAAAGTGATTTTATTCTAAGACATTTTCTGAGTATGGTGTGTTCATGCGTGTGATTGGTTCAAGAGACAACAGCGGTCTCATTCAGTTAGGATAGACCTGTGAGAGAGCAAAGTCATTTATCTTCTCTAAATATGGAAAAATGAGTGATTCACAGAGTCATGGGTCACAGAATGGCTTATGCTGGAAGTAACCTCAGAGATCATATAGTTCCTATCACACTGCCGTGGGCAAGGACGTGTCTCACTAGACCAGGTAGCTCAGGGCCACTCCAGCCTTGCCTTAAGCTCTCCAGGCAGGGAACATCCACAGCCTCTCTGGGCAACCTGTTCCAGTGCCTCAACATCCTATGAGTGAGGAATTTCTCCTGAAGATCTAATACAATTCTGCTGCCTTTTAGCTTGAAACTGTTTCTCCTTGCTCTATCACTAGAGTCGCTCATAAAATGTCCCTACTGCTTTCCTGGAGGCCTCCTTCTGGTACTGGAAGGCAGCTGTAAGATTCCCCTGGTGCAGGGGTCCTCAAACTTTTTAACCAGGGGGNGGGGGGTTCTGTAAACACTGGTGGGCCACATTGGAGACCCTGGGGGACTGTATCTGGCCCACGGGCCGGGGTTTGAGGACCCCTGCCCTAGAGCTTTCTCTTCTGCAGGCTGAACAGTCCCAATTGCCTCAGCTTGTCTTCAGGAGAGGGGCTTCAGCCCTCTGATCATCCTTGTAGCCCTCCTCTAGACTCACTCCAGCAGTTGAATGTCCTGTTGAGTGCTGCAGAACTGAACTCAGTATTCCAGGTGAGGTTTCATAAGAGCAGTGCAGAATCGCCTCTCTTGACCTGCTAGTGGCACTTAATTTGAAACAGCCAGGGATAGGGTGGGCCTTCTGGGCTACAGAAGTTGAAGAGTCCTGCTCGTGGTGCTGAGGAAAAAGGAGCATTTCCTCAATTCAGAGTGATCTGTTAGCAAGTCACTGCTATAAATCGATCAAAGCCAGTTCTCTCTAGTGCCTTCCGTAACCAATAATTATGAAAAATAAAGTGGTCTTTCAGAGCTGGAAGTTTTAATTGTCAAGTGTTCTGACAGGATGTAGACTCCGCTTACTCACTTCTGAAATAGTAATACCTTTGAGTTTATTGTATTCGGGTACCTTCAGAACAGGGGGCTTTCAAAGGAAGTTTGAGAGTTTTTCTCCAGGCAATGAGATTCATTTTTACCTAAGTGCATACCTGTTCATTAGTATGATCTTAGGATAATGTCCTCCTTGTTCATGGAAATGACGACCAACCATAAAAAGAATATATGTGGGTTTTTGGGGTTTGTGGTTGGTTTTTTTTTTTCCTAACTGAAGATCAGAAGTGAGTTGAAAGGGTTCCTTGTAAGTTACTTATTAGAAAGTTTTGTACCTTGTCCTTTGTACTTCTGCCCATGAAACGATGACCTTATTAAATAGCACTGAAGATGAAACATTAATAAATTTTTGAAGCAGGTTGAGTATCCAGTAGGAGGTTTGTAACTTTGTTCTTCTCTAGTAGGCATTGGGCAAACAGATAGAACACCCATAGTTGTGATGTTCTTGTTCTTCAGCAGTAGCTAGCAAGAGCTTATGTAAGGAATGGAGTTTATGGAGAATTGGAATATGTAACTGCTATGTCAAGCAATCAGTATAGAAGACATAGTCTAAAGTAAGAGCTGCCAAGAGGCAGTCTGTAAGTTAGTGAGGAGGAAAGGACTGAGCAAGTTGTACAGTTATGATGGAGAAGTGATGAAAATATACTTCTTTTCTTTGTATTCAAGACTTGTATGTTGGTATAAACTTTATCGAATTTCTTTTTAATCTTTTCTTAAAATATTGCAGCAGCATAACATTTTTGAAGTAGAGATTGTGTTTACGTAAGTACAAAATCAGTGACCTTGGAAATTATTTGTATAGACTCCTCTAAGTGGGGTTAAGAGCGTATATAGTGTTGTTGCTTCAAGATAAAATACACTACTGCTTCAGTCCTAGTAGTCCTAGTGTGTGGTGAGGAACATACGTGATTTGTGGAGCTTTTGTACTTGTTCAACTGACTGCTGTTGTTGAGAAGGGCTTCTCTTTCTGAAATGAAACCAGCTCCTGCAAAAGTCACATGTATGGAGGTAGTAAAACTGAAGCTGATTCAGGCGTGGCACCAAAAATCTGCCTATGTGTCATCGTCCCTTCACTTTCTTCCTGCAACCAGTTTCTCTTTGCTTTGGTTACTATTGTATTGATGCGTTAATATAAAAACTTTTCCCTGTGGCAAAATGACATGTGGTAAATAATTGTTTTTTAATACGGCCAGCCTGTAATGTGGGCTGTAAGAAGGTACTGTTGCTGACAAGTTTTTCTCCAAGATTCTTGTTTTGGGTATGTTTAAGGGTTATTTTGACCTAGTTACATCATAGCTATAACCAGGGGGAGGAAGCAAGCTAACGCTTGAATTAGTAAATGAAAAACAGTGATAGGTGTTTCTTGAATGGCAGTCTGCCAACAGCTGTGAAATGGCATATTTGGAGATGGCTTTTCAGCACGGGGTTTGGGATCTAGGGTTATCTGGCTTTGCCCTTAAACTGCTCTGACACTGTGTGTTTATAATGCCTGCCTTATCCATGGAAAGACTGGAAGAGGAAGAACTGAAAGGAGGAATTTTCTTTTCTGTGATGCATTAGTATCTTAAGACAGAAACATTTAATAGGTGGGCAGTTGTGTATGAAGGCACAGGAGAAGAGAATTTGCAGCGGCTCAAACTTCTTTGTGACGTTTCTAGGTAACTTACATCAGTTGCTGTACTGGTAATGTTGTCTGTTTCAGTACAACTGTTTCTGTGTACGAGTCTGTCACGATCAATACTCTTAGAGGTGTACTGAGCTCTGTTTGAGGAGTAAGACCATGTGCGTTTCTTTGTATAAAGGACTATAGGAGTAGAAACACAATCACTTACATGTTTTTTTAATCATGGTAATTTGCCAAATGTATGCAAGGGCACCTACACAAAAAATCTCCACTGACTTTCTAGTAAGGAGATGAAAGTGTCTGTGCCAAGCACTCGTGAGCATTCTCTGAAGGAAGTGCAGATAGTACTACAGGTAAGTTACGTAGCTTTATATTGATCTTGTGTAATAATCTTTCTGCCTTACCTTAAAGAAAAAGCAAGTACAATACATAGCATCAAACCTTTTTAGAAGCCTTAATGAGTTTATATTTTGTAGATTTTTTTTAACAGCAAAAGCTGGCTGGTATTTTTTCAGTAACCTCTAAATGCCCACATTTCTGCATTACGTCTGGCAGAGCCAGGAATAGATCAGCTGTTGTGACTCCATATCCAGTGCTTCCAGTGCTTTAAGTACTTCACTGACCTTCCTCTACTAGCAGGATCTCTCTATTCTGTTCTGTGTTCTTACAAAACCCTTACTTTGAGGTACTAACTCTTACGAAGAGCTTTCCGATTCTTGCCCACTCAATTTAGTCATGCTTTCTGTAGTGGCAAGAAGTAGAAGTGGCTTATATTTTGAAGTATCTAAAAAAAATATCTGCACAATGTTTTCAGAACTGTATCTGGTAGCTTAGTGACAAAAATAGGAGTGAAAAGATACATGAACATAGTCATTTTACAGAGCTCTCAAGCAAGTGAGCTGTATCTGATTTCCTTGCTGTCCACTAGCAGCAGCAAGGTTTCTTCACAAACCTGCCATGGACAAGACAGACCTTTTAGCTGTAGGATAAACAATAGTTATGTATGTCTTTGCCAAGGCATAAATGGCTTTCAGAGAAGCCAATTATGAGAAAGAAGAACTTGACTTTTACGTGGTCAAGTGATCCCGCAAGGCTTGCACTTGGAAGTTTGTGTCCTTTTTTAAACATAGTTGGTTTTGAGTTTGTGAAATTTAATAGATGAGATTATTACTCAATGTATTTTTTAGGACTCCTGGGTGTGACTTGTATGTACTTTCATTTAGTATATTATTGTAGTAATTTTGTTTAAAATCAGGTATTATCTTGATATTTTTATTATGAAGTCAAACATTTTTCTTTGTGTTCTAAATAGGTCTGGTTTGTACGTCTAACTGGAGAAGACAAAATGCAGACAATTTAACTGATGAAAATAATCCTCTTCTTCACCTTGCAGACAAATATGTCAATATTATTCCTAGAACAAAAAGCTGCACATGCTTTTCAAGAGCCAAGGACCTTTAGTACCCAGGGGTAAGGAAAATGGCTTGGGTTATTTTTGTTTGTTTCCCAATGAAGCCACTAAAGCAGCGCACCAAGATGTACAGTTAGTGTTTCCCAAGCATTTTTTCCATAAGATCTAAGGAAAATGATTGCAGAGGGACTTCTTTGTTCTAGGGCTGCAAACATGTGCATGTCTGATATTCCTATGAGTAAGTGACTACTGGATCAGCCTCTGGTACCACAAGTTGTTTTCTGACTATTAGAGAAAAAATTTGAAGCTATATTATATAATGTTGAGAACATGCTCCCATAGGAAATAAAAATTGTATGCCTAAAAGGTAAAAACCTAATTGCAAGTACTTGACATTTATCATAGCTATCTCTAGTAGAAAAGAATGCTAAGTTCAAGTGTTGCAGAATTAACACTTTAAACTTGATCTCTAGAACAGGGGTTTTTTTTCCTACTGATTTCTCCAAACAGTTGTAAGGAATTTAAATTAGAGCTTAAGAGAGGAAAAAAAAATGTACTGCCTTAAACCTAGAAGATCAGTTGCTATGGATCTACTGCTGCTATACACTCAATGTAAAGGCAGTCAAAACCAAACCCATACTGGGAAAGGGAAATGGGTGATAGCTGCTGTATTTTAGCTGGTTTTGTGGCTTTATTAAAAGCTCTTGTTTTAACGCCAACTACACAAGAACCAAAGGTCTCCAAACAATTTCTCTATGTGACTTGATATCAAAATGAGAGTAGTGTAGGAGAAAGGGACCTGGGGGTCTT
>VXBP01006259.1:0-44007 GCA_013400115.1 Rhinopomastus cyanomelas | reverse complement strand
TAGCCGTCCATGGCCACATTCCAGTCATGCAAGCTCTCCCACCAGGATATTCCAGTCATGCGAGCTATCCCACCAGGTCTCCGTAATCGCTACCAAGTCATAATCACCTGTCTGGACACAGATTTCTAAGATCACCAAGTCCAGCCTATTAGTGACAGAAGAAGAGGGAAGGGCCTCAAGCTGCATCAGGGAAAGGTTAGGCTAGACATTAAGAAAACGTTTTTCACTGAAAGAGTAGTCAGACGCTAGAAGAGGCTGCCCAGGGAGGGACTTGAGTCACCATCCCTGGAGGGGTTTAAAGATTGTTTAGATGTGGTGCTTACAGATCTGGGTTAGAGGTGACCTTGGTAGAGTAGGGTTAGTGGTTGGATGTGATCTCAGGGATCTTTTCCAAGAGGAATGATCCTGGCATTCTGTGGTCCTAGTTTTAATGTGCTCCTGTCTATCAGCAGTTGTTCTACAGACTCTGGGTGGGCCTTATCATAAGGAATCTGCTCCTTGGTTGTTAGCAGAACTCTTTGTTCTGTACCAAGGTGACGAGTTTGTCAGTTCAGTGTGGTGTGTTGCTGTGCCTATGGTCCCCTTCTCCTGAATCTCAGCTGAGCTGCTTCGTGCTGCTTGAGTTCACGCTAAATTTGCAGCATTGACTTCACTGAAGTGCAAAATTGGCTTGCTTGTCAAAAAACCGGTGATACATAAAAAGCAATCCAGTACTGCTTTCTTTCTTTGCTCAAGTCCAGACTTAGGCAGGTTTAGAGAAAGCTTCCAGCTGTTTATGGTGTGCAGGCCTTGTTAAATACTGAGGAGCTTGGGTTTGACTCCTGCTTGTGCATCATTTCAGTGCAGTAGTAAACAATTCCAGTTTAAGCTCAGCCTAAATGGAAAAGGAAATGATGTATGAATTTATTTTTGGCAATAGATTGTAGGGTCTGTGTTGTCATTCTGTACCTTCTGTCACAGATGCTGATAAACTTTCTTCATGAAATTGCCATGGTATTTAACGATAAGTTGTGCAGATTTATCTTGAAGTGTGCTGAGAGCGTCGCTCGCTGTATTATTCATGGCCAATTGCATGTGAATCTGCTTGTCAAGGGAAGGATGCAGGTGCCACAGTATCAGAAGGACATTGAGGAGCTGGAGCAGGTCCAGAGAAGGGCAATGAGGCGGGGGAGAGATCTGGAAAACAGGCCCTGTTAAGAGCGGCTGAGGGAACCAGGGTTATTCACTCTAGAGAAGAGGAGGCTGAGAGGAGACCTTATTGCTCTCTGCAGCTACCTAAAAGGAGGTCATGGTGAGGCTGGTGCTGGTCTCTTCTCCCAAATTACCCATGATAGGATGAGAGGAAATGGCCTCAAGTTGCATCAGGGGAGGTTTAGATTGGGTCTTAGGAAGAAGTTCTTTCCAGAGAGAGTGGTTGGGCACTGGAACAGGCTGCCCAGGGAGGTGGTGGAGTCCCCATCTCTGGAGGTGATTAAAAACTGGGTAGCTAGAGCTCTAGAGGCCGTGGTGTAGGGGTTAGGGCGATGTTGGATTGGGGGCTGGACTTGATGATCCTGGATTATTTTCAACCATGATGATTCTTTGATTCTGTGATTAATTACTCGTTTCACACAGGCCTGGAAGGAGGTTGGTTTTGTTGTCTTCCTGCTGAATAAAACCAGGTTTCTGCCCTGGGCCTGGCATCCTACGTCAAGAATTCCTACATGTGTAGGATGTGTGCTGCATGTATGCCGCCTCAATTCAGTCGTTTTAAAGATAAAACCTATGGAAAATACCATGTGATTATTAAAATGAAAGCAAGATGCTTTTTAGTCCAGTGAATGTTTCAGTGTTTCTAGTTCAGTGTGCACATTTCAGGTTACTGAAAGCAGCAAGTACTCAGAAGCCTTTTCAGTACTGCGTGCTGGGCAACAGAATCTGACAGAATCTCTCCTATCCTGTGGTCCCTCTGCCTCTGCAGTACGTTGTGCATGCAGGTGGTCCCTGTAGCCTGGGAGGTTTCTAAATCTCTTGCACAGGGCCATGTATTTATTTCTCTATCTAGTTACTTGTTTTAGTTTTATGGAATAATATACATTAATTTCAATAGAAAGAAGGAATGTTTATCTCATGGAAAAGGCTGGGTGCTGCTTTTCCCTGTGTTTAGCCAATTCCTAGGGTTTATTAGTGATCACCTACCTGCATGCCTACCTACCTATCTACCTTGGAGCCAGCTGGCATTGACTCTGTCAGACATGAGGGAAGCTGCCCTCCCACCGCTACCCACGCTTTGCCACACGAATCCAGTACATTGCTTCTGATCCAAAAGCTACTGATTTGTGTTCCTTGCCATTGTTTTGAGACAAACTAAGCCAGCTGATGCTTGGAGGCAGCAAGCGCTTTGCCTGTGTGTATTATTTTGTTGGTCAGAGTGTCACTTTCATAATGTCCTTTTACCAGAGCTGAAACGTCAGGGAAACGTTTTGCTTCATACAAACCGACTGCTGCATCTCACTGTGTTTTGTGATGTAGGGGTTAACCTGACTTCTACTGATGCCCTCAGAATTTGGTTTGTTAAGCCTTGGCTGTGGACTCCTCGAAGAAACCTTAAGGATCATCTGCTCCAATCAACCTTGTTTCATATTTTAATTAGTGACCTTAGCAATAATCTTCAGATGATGCAGAGTTGTGAGACATCATCAGCTCAGAGGAGGAACAGACTAATGTAGGAAGAAATGAGCTTTCTTTATAACTTTGAATAGAGAACTGTATGGGGGCCATATGTATACAGCCAGTAACAGGAGGGTTTGCTTGACACTTTTCAACTAGAGAAACCAAAACGTGGGACCTGAGTGCTCTGAAGGAGGAGCACAAGCTATTGTGATGATACAGTCTTGAGTAAGGCAACTGCAAGAGATGGATATATGAAGCCTGACAGATTTTTAGCCTGAAGAGAAGATAGATTCCAGGGGCACTTTATAGCCATCTTCCAATCCCTGACAGGGGCTGTCAGAGGGCTGGGGAAGACTGTTCACAAGGGCAGGAAGTGACAGGACAAGGGGTCGTATTTTGAAGCTGGAAAAGGGCAAATTGAGGCTGGACAGGAGGAAAAAGTTATTTAATCTGAGGGTGGGGGATCCCTGGAACAGGCTGCCCAGAGAGGTGGTGAGACCCCTTCCCTGGAACCATTCAAGGTCAGCCTGGATGGGGCTCTGGGCAAGCTGGTCCAGTGAGTGATGGCCCAGCTTGTTATAGGGGGGTTGGACTAGATGCCCTTTGGAGGTCCTTTCCAACCCAACACATTCTATGGAGTGGGGAGCACTGCTAGTGAGGTTACTGGGGCAGCGGGTGTGCTTCGCATTGACAGGACATGGAGGTGGGTGCTCACCACGCACAGCGAGAGTGACACAGCTGCACGGTTAAAAAGCATTGCTGATTCAGCAAAACCTACTGGGGGCAGGGGTTGGAACGTGCTTCACTTAGACAGGGCTTCTGAGGTGCGTAAGGTGTTGGAGTTAAGCCCTGGTCCAGACTTTTTCTCTCTATTAAGCCTGCTACTAGTCTTGCCAGAGTAAGTTGGATCTGCTAACAGGCTGCTCCAGCAGAGGCCGAGCCCCTGCCTTTCTGTGGGTGATGTAGCATCTCTCTGCATGGAACATGCGTGTTTCAGTGTGTTCCAATACAAGGTTCAACTGAAGAACAGTGAATTTCTTTGTTATTGCAGTGACTTCATGCAATAATGATCAGTTTTCAGTGACCAGAAGGAAGCAGCAACTCTTCTGTGAGGACAAACTGAAGGAATTGGGACTGTTCAGCCTGGAGAAAAGAAAACTCCAGGGGAACCTATCAGCAGCCTTCTAGTACCTCAAGAGGGCTACAGGAAACCTGGAGAGGGACTTTTTACGAGAGACTCTCGTGATAGCAAAAGGTTTAGCTTGGATCTTAGGAAGAAATTCCTCCTTGTGAGGGTGCTGAGGCACTGGAACAGGCTGCCCAGGGGGGCTATGGATGCTCCTTTGCTGGAAGCGTTCCAGGCCGAGCTGGACTGGACCCTGGATGACCTGATCTAGTGAGAGGTGTCTCTACCTAGGGCAGGAGGGTTGGAACTAGGTGATCTCTGAGGTCTCTTCCAACCTAAACCATTCTATGTTTCTATGATTCTGTTCTCTGTGGAGAGTGTTAGAAATGCCATTTCTACTTCCCATGCTCTGAGCGCTTGGAAGGTGATTTGCAGAGGGTTAACAAAAACTGTACCTGTAATTTTAGGGCTCATATGCAGGGTGATAGTGTGATGATACCTTACAATATTATCTACTTGGGCTGTAAGTGTGCCTTTGAGTTCGTACAGAAACTGGGTTTCTGTCCGAACTGAAGTTTCCTGAAGGAACTTTTTTGAAGTTCCTTTGTGTGTCAGTGGCAAGAAAGATTGCTCAGTGGACTTCAAGCACATTTAGGTCCTTTGAAATAGTAGAGATAACTTGGAACAGGCTGCCCAGGCAAGTGGTGGAGTCACCATCCCTGGAGGTCTTCAAAAGGTGATTAGATGTGTTTCTTTGGAACATGGTCTAGTGGTCGTGACAGTGTTGGATGGAAGGCTGGACTTGATGACCTTAGAGACCCTTTTCAACCTTAATGATGCTGTGATAGTTGTCCTCAGGAATAAGCCCTGTAATGGTACATGAGTAGTGGATTAAACAGAAACAGTTTTTATTTGGTCACTTGGACAGCAGCAAAACTGAGGGAAAGAGAATGTATCATGCCTATGTATTGACAGAAACAAGTTCCCACAACACAGATGGAGGGGCTGGAATATGTGAAGCAGCCTGGCTGTTACCTGCCTGTCTTACCAGTGTCTGGTTGAGGATGAACAGAAGGAAGGATACTGAGATCATAGAACCATAGAATCATAGAATCATTATGGATTGGAAGGGACCTCAAAAGATGATCTAGTCCAATCCACCTGCAACAGCAGGATCACCTAAACCAAGTCACACAGGAACCTGTCGGTTCTTGAGTATCTCCAGTGAGGGAGACTCCACAACCCCCCTGGGCAGCCTGTTCCAGTGCTCTGTCACCCTCACCATGAAGAAGTTCTTTCTCAGGTTGATGTGGAACCTCCTATGTTCCAGCTTACAACCATTGCCCCTTGTCCTATCACTACATGACACTGAGAACAGCCCAGTGCCATCCTCCTGACACCCACCCCTCACATATTTGTAGACATTAATGAGGTCACCCCTCAGTCTACTCTTCTCCAAGCTAAAGAGACCCAGCTCCCTCAGCCTCTCCTCATAAGCAAGGTGCTCCACCTCTCTCATCATCTTTGTCGCCCTACGCTGAACTCTCTCCAGCAGCTCCACATCCCTCTTGAACTGGGGAGCCCACAACTGGACACAATACTCCAGGTGTGGTCTCACCAGGGCAGAGTAGAGGGGGAGAAGAACCTCTCTTGATCTGCTAACCACCCCCCTTCTGTTCCACCCCAGGATGCTGTTGGCCCTCTTGGCCACAAGAGCACATTGCTGGCTCATAGTCATCTTGTTGTCCACCAGGACCCCCAAGTCCTTTTCCCCTACACTACACTCCAACAGGTCAGACCTCAGCCTGTACTGGTACCTAGGGTTGCTCTTTCCCAGATGCAAGACTCTGCACTTACTCTTGTTATAGCTCATTAGATTTTTTTCAGCCCAGCTCTCCAGCCTGTCCAGATCTCGCTGAATGGCAGCACAGTCTGCTGGGGTGTTGGTGACACCACCCAGCTTTGTGTCGTCAGCAAACTTGCTGACAGTGCATGCCAATCCCTCATCCAAGTCATCAATGAATAGATTGAACAGGACTGGTCCCAGCACCGACCCCTGTTTATTAAAAATAGGTGAGAGTACAAGTGAGCAGGAATGTTAAAGGGTGCCTCTGTGAATTGTGCTTAATACTCTGTTTTATTCTTGAGACCGTTCTGTTAAGGTATTGCTTG
Organism: Rhinopomastus cyanomelas; assembly: GCA_013400115.1. Classification (NCBI taxonomy): domain Eukaryota; kingdom Metazoa; phylum Chordata; class Aves; order Bucerotiformes; family Rhinopomastidae; genus Rhinopomastus; species Rhinopomastus cyanomelas. Next base: position 38,057 of record VXBP01006259.1, on the reverse strand, counting down.
GAGCGTTTGAAGATGTGGTACCTTTCCAGCACCACCACACTGGAATGGACTGCCCAGGGCAGTGGTGGAGTCCCCATCCCTGGAGGTGTTTAAGGACAGACTGGCTGTGGCCCTTATTGCCCTGGTCTGGCTGGTGTGGTGATGTTAGGTAATGGCCTGGGCTGGATGAGCTCAGAGGTCTCTTCCAGCTTTGATAATAATGACAATAATGACAATAATTCCATTGCAGCTGAATTATAAAAATAATAACACTGAGGACTTGCATCTGCTTAGCTTTGCAAGCTTTCATTAACAGGCAGTGCTCCTCTAGGCATTGACCAAGCCTCTGGCGAATGCCCTCCTCTCCTGGTTGTACTTTACATTTTCAGTTCAGCAGTCTGGAAAACCTCTCCTGTTCCTGGGTCATTCACAGCCCTGTGTGAGAGTTCCCAAATCACACACCTGGCTCTACTTCAGCACTTCACAAAGAGGAACTCGGACATCTCTTTCCACCAGCAGCACTCACGGTTCCTTTAGGAAATACCAGTTTCCTCTGGTGGTTATTCTAGGCCTCTCCTTTTTTGGTTTACAGGTGCAGAAAAACACATGAAAGGTGTTGAGACACTTCTGTGCAGGAAGGAGAACTGGAACCAAGGAGGGATTCTCTGATGTGTCAGGCGTGAGCAGGCATGGAGTTGTGATAGCTTCATGCCAGCAGTATTGCCAGTGACTGGTCTGTACTGCACTTGACAGTGTTCTGGCCATGGTTAGGGTACTGGACTTGTCAAGTAATTGATTAGTTGTTTAATTTATTTATTCAGATTTTTTTCTTCAGTTCCTGTTTCTGTTTCCTTGAGCAGAACAACCAGTGCAGCAGAGTGGCATGTTTGTCACTCTTCTCACTACTCGAGGTACTGGTACCTTGAATAACACCCGAGTTACTCTCTGTTACTTCTGGCGCTTAGCTGGATGTCGCTGCTCACTTTTCCTCCTTTTTCTGTGAGCTTTGGCAGGGGTTTCTGGTAGGAGTGAAAGGGAAGGGAGCCAGAAGCATAGCAGGTGTGGTGCAGGGCAGCCCTCGGGACAATGAGGTTCCAAACATGGTTCTTGATATATACAAAACGGTTGTTTTGTCCTGCCTGCATTTAGACCTGTCCTGCTGCTGTTGAGTGCTGGTACCTAACCTGCCCAGTCTTGCACAAAATGTATTCGTGTGCTGTATTGGAAATCAAACATGTTTTGTATTGGATTTTAGATGCAGGGCTGAAGTTTCCAAATTGTATTCTTCAGGTATTCTTCTAGAAGGAGGTTCAGGAGATGTTAGGCTTCTTCTTAAATGCAGCGAAGAGCGAGCCTGATTCCCACTCCTAGAAGTCAGTGAAGTATTAAACTCTGCTGGATTTCCATCTGTACTTCCTTACGTGTATTTTAGCTTCTCATCCCACCTAATAAGTACTGTTTGCCTGAAGTACACTCTCCAGAAACACATCCGAACTTGCCTGAGGACATCAAGTGCTTTCTTAATTAATGGAGAGGAGTAGTTGATTTATTCACTGATTCAGTTGCAGCTGTGGTTCACGTGAAAAAGCCCCGTCTTTGTCTTTGAAAGGGCAGTAATGTGGTAACGTGGTTTGGTAAACCCTTGCATTTTAATAGCATCTGCTCCGGAAGAGAGAGTTCCTAACACATGGTAGGTCATGTTCTGGAGATACAAAGCAGAAGTCAACCACGATGCCTGGTAAGTTGCATCTGGAATGATTTTATATGGTCAGAGAAAAAAAGTAAACAATGGAGATTGTTGTTTTGAACATGAGCCTGGAAAATAAACCCTACTCTAACCCAAGTGTCCTTAGCCTCACGGTCTGATGTACATAGGTACCGCATCACATGGAGCGTGATGCCTCAGATGTGTTCACCTTGGTATTTCAGCCACAAGTGAAAGGAACTCTTGTTTGTCCCTCGATGTGCTGTGAAATCTATTTTCATGAGCATGCAGTGTCTTTGTGCTTCAGGATCAAGCTGCTGGTGCTATTTCTGCTGCTATATTCTGATGCTGCAGAATTGAAGTCCCCACTGTTTCTAGTGAAGTGTTTCTTTGAAGAGTGACTCGATTTTTTTGGTGTCTTTGCAGAGTACAGATGCCAATTCCAATGTGAGGAAAAGAACAAATGCCACGGTACAGTCCGAAGCCGATGGTGGGAGCCGAATTGACACAAGACACAGCTCCATCCAGCCTCCCTCAGTAGCTCAGGGGTCTTCTGACATGACACCCCGCTCCCTTTCTGCATCAAGCCCTAACCCTTTCACACGCATCAATGCATCGGAGACATTGTCTTCTGCGAGAGCTACCCCTCCAGCTCCTCCGTCTACCCCCATTTTAACTGGATTTGTATCCCAGCATGCCACAGCTGGATCCCCTTCCATTCAGCACTTGCTTGGATCCAGACTGGAGCAGATTCAGACCACCACACCTAATACATTAGGAGCATCTGCAAAGCCATCTGCTGTCCCACCACCTGCTCCCCCCTCTTCCCACTCTGGCACGAGTAAGATAGACAAATATGCACGCATTTTATTTCCCGTTACCTTTGGAGCATTTAACATGGTCTACTGGGTGGTGTATCTATCCAAGGATACCATGGAAAAATCAGAAAGTCTAATGTAGTTTTGCTGCTATGTAGTAGTTTCTAAATTATACTCACATTTGATGCAGAGTTTCTTCTTTTGAAACTGTTTAAAAAGGTCAGTAATTCTTATCATAAAAGCTGTGTGCAATTTTCCCATTTTAAAGGCTGGAGTTATTTGGGATAATTAGGTAACTCTTATCAGAGTACTGGGTAACGGATTTGTCTTCCTCCCTTGAGCTAGCAGTGGTCCATCCACACAGACTTCCCTGGCTACACAGAACTTGCCTTTGGGAGGAATGTGCACCTGAAACCAGTGGCAGGCAGAAGTGCCCAGCTGTGCAGTGGGACACATCTCAACCACTAGGAGTGTGCATGTCGGTTCTTACAAGTCCTTCAGGCACCCGGCGCTGCTGTCTGTGCAGCACTGCGTTCGCGGAGTTCAGGGTCCATGCCTTGAATGTTTTGACAGCACTTGCTAGGAAGGGCTTTCCCTGCCAGATTCACATTGGCAGAATGGCAGGGGGGGGGGAAGAAAAAGAGCAGCAGAAAAGAGAAACAGGGTCCAGCCTGGGAAAGTGCAACTCCAGAGAAGTTATGCAATGGAGTGGTAGAGCTCCATCTATTTTTACTAAGCATTATTTTGCATCACAATCTGGGCAATTCTCACTCCAAAAGAAGAATGAGTGAACCTTGTAAAACCAGAAATCTTGATGTAATTCTCAAAATTGGATTTTTTTTTGTTTGATAAGGTGATCTTCAGTGTGTGATTCTGCTTTGACATTGCTGATGAACCTGAGTGGGTTTATCCCTGTATTACATCCACTGCAGTAAATGAACACCAGGCCCACTCCACTAATCTTTGAACACAAATTTGCTCCACCTTTATACAACATTTCAGTCAAAGGAACTTTTCAACAACAGTTTAAAAGGCTTCAAAATCATGCAAAAATTTTAATAATAATATTCCTGTGCTTTGATGAGCGTGGCCATGGCACATCTTTGAGTGAATGAAAGACACCTTTTTGTGAAGGAGCGCCATGACATGAGTAGGAGCCGGGATTTGAAGGACTAATTATCAACTATTAACTATTAGTTATCAATTATTTGTTCCTGTTAAGCTGTGGCGTAGATAGACACTAAGCAGCTCCAATTGCATTGTGCAAACAGGCAACTTTATTACGAATTGAGTAGTTTAAACTTGATACCGATATTGATCAGGAGTATTCTCACCAGAGTGCTGGAAGACGGGCTGGCAATACATCAAAACAGGTTTATACAGCTCTATCCGGTTAGGCAAACAGTCAGCGTTGCTGTTCAGTTGACAGGTGAAAATCCAAGGCCAAATTCTCAACTGTGCCTTTCAAGGGTCTGGGCTAAATCATTCTGCGACTGATCTTGAGCTCCAGTTGATTGGAGTAGCTGGTTGGTAATGATCAAATGGCTGACGGAGACCATGAGCTCAGGTAGTTGAGAATGTGCCTGAGACTGCCCTAGGTGATATGGGGACAAGTCCCCAAGTCAGAGTAAAAAGTTCCCATAGTGATGAAATCATGACTATCTCTTTGTGCCTCTTTCTGTCTCCAATCTTTTAGCCAGTTTATGAGAGAGTCTGTCCTTTAACTTGTGGGACATATGAGACTGCAAGACATGTCTGCAATAGCTTGTAGGAAGGATCTCAGACAGCTATGTAGTGTATAGCTTTGAGCTGCTGGTGGTAGGCTGCAGGACTAGGGAAGCCCTACAGAGGGACCTGGTCAGGCTGGATCAGTGGGCCAAGGTCAACTGTATGAGGTTTAACAAGACCAAATGCTGGGTCCTTCACTTTGGTCACAACAACCCCCTGCACCTCACCAGGCTTGGGGCAGGGTGGCTGGAGAGCTGCTCAGTTGGGAAGGGACCTGGGTGTGCTGACTGGCAGTGGCTGAACGTAGGCCAGCAGTGTGCCCAGGTGGCCAAGAGGCCAGTGGCATCCTGGTCTGGATCAGCAATAGTGNGTTCTCGGTGTCATGTAGTGATAGGACAAGGGGCAGTGGTTGTAAGCTGGAACACAGGATGTTCCACATCAACCTGAGAAGGAACTTTTTCACGGTGAGGGTGACAGAGCACTGGAACAGGCTGCCCAGGGGGGTTGTGGAGTCTCCCTCACTGGAGATATTCAAGACCCGCCTGGATGTGTTCCTGTGTGACTTGGTCTAGGTGATCCTGCTGTTGCAGGCGGATTGGACTAGATGATCTTTCGAGGTCCCTTCCAATCCGTAATGATTCTGTGATTCTGTGACCAGCAGGACTGGAGAGCTGATCATCCCCCTATACTGGGCACTGGCAAGGCCTCATCTTGAATACTGGTCTCAGTTCGGGACACCTCAATACAGGGACATTGAGGTGCTGGAGCAGGTCCAGAGAAGGGCAACAAAGCTGGTGAAGGGTCTGGAGTACAGGGCTGATGGGACCTGGCAGAGGGAACTGGAGCTGTTTAGCCTGGAGGCTGAGGAGAGACCTTATTGCTCCTTACAGCTCTCTGAAAGGAGGGTGTAGAGAGGTGGGGGTCAGTCTCTTCTCCTGAGTCATGAGTGACAGGACAAGATGAAATAACCTTAAATTGTGCCAGGGAAAGGTTAGATTGGACATCAGGAAAAATGTCTTCCCTGACAGAGTGGTCAGGGTTTGGTACAGGCTGCCAATGGAGGCTGTAGGATCACCATCCCTGGAGGGGTTCAAACAGCAAGTAGATGTGGCCCTGAGAAACCTGGTTTAGTGGGCAGGATGGGGTTGGGTTGGTGGTCGATCTTGTACATCCCTTCCAACTCTAATGATTCTGTGGTTCCATGATTCAAATGTCTTAAATTACTTTATTATAATATAATGACATAAAGAGTTACCTTAGGCTTCTTTTACTGAAACGATGCTCTCAAAAGGCCAGGTATGGTCCATTGATTTTTGTCTTTTACGTGTATAAGCCCACAACGCTCCTTAGAAAACCATTACCCGTTCCATCACACAGAACTGGAGGGTCTGTGCAAGATGTCTAGCTGCAGCAGTTTGCATCACTGAATGTATCTGTCGCTGCTGTAGCCATCTCTTCCCTCATTTGTTGGTGTTACTGCAGACTGCTGTAACAGAAGGCAGTGCACAAGAAACTGGTTCTTTTTTAAGCCAGAAGAACCAAAACTCATCCTCTGGCAATTATAGATCATAATTGCACAAATGATAAAATACATCTGGTATGAAGAATGCTGGCTGTCTGCGCTGAGAACCTGGTGTTGGCATCAGAAGTTACTGAAATGACTCTTTGCTTTCCTGTGTGATGAAAGCCAAGGAGGTCTTCTCTCAGACAGAGATTTAAAAGATTCACTAGAAACAGCTGTCTTTTCCTTCCCTCTATCCCTGATGGTATCATCAGCCTTCTCAGTGCAGTGTTCAGTGGGATCGACACTGTGTCAGGCTCTTGGACCAATATTGGTCTCATTGTGCTGCCTAGATTTATTTCTAGTCTCTGGGTTGTTTTTTTTTTCCTCAAGACTTGCAAAACAAACAAAAAAAAGAAGGATTTCCAACATTAACAGTTCCAAATATTTATGTCTGTGCTTTTGGAAGAAAAATTTAATGCTACCACAGGGAAAAAAAAGTACATTTGATCTGTTGGTGTACTACTGAAGTACCATCCAGTCCCTTCATGCCTGCAGCTCAGACTGAGATAAAAGTGTTTCGTTATGAGTCCAGGACACCTTTTTGTGTTACAGCACATAAAGGAATTTTAAGTAGCTTTCCAGAGTACTTGCCCTCAGCCTAAGGGTGTTATTAACCCCTGGTACTTGATGCTACTGGATTTCCTTGTGCAGTGATCAGGAGCAGCGAAGAACCTGTGGTAGACTCAGTAACACTGGCAGGTTGTGCTTGCTGTTTAATTCAGAAGCACAAACAAAGGCAGGGGGATGCTAAATATAGTGGCCCAAATGTTCATCACTGCTGACTGAAATCCTAAGGGGGAGAGTTGCAGGTGTCATTTCGGTGACCAAATGGCTTTCCAGGGATGAGTCTGAATGAGGCAAACCCTGCAGGAGCTGTTTTTATTGGTTTTTCTGTTGACTTTGCTGAGCAATCTGTTTTTTGACAGCACCATAGTGGTTTAAAACTAACCAAATGCTTCAAATAAGTAATCTTTAGCAACAGGAAAGGCAAAAACCCTTCCTGGGAGACAGAGATAGATCTGCTGTTTCCTCGGAGACTGTGTTACCGACAGCCTCCCACAGATCACAGTGATGCAGCCCCAGCGACGAACAAAGTCGTTTGAGAAAGCCAGTTGACAGCTCGAATTGAGAAGACTGCCTTCACGGGAACTGAGATGTGTTGTGGTGGCTAACCTCAAACCCAGCCTGCCGTGGTGACTTGAGCTCTCAGAGAAGACCAGCAGAACACAAGTTTGTTTGTCTTCCTATAAAACAGAAGAGACAAAACCCACGTCTCCATCAGATGGGTGTTGGTGGGGTACTTCTCCCACGTGTCTTCTAGATTAAGCACGTAGACTTCGTAAATTGTTTAGTCATCTACATCACCCTGTAACAGGCAAGTAGATAGTGAGCGGTTGAGGGAGCTGGACCTATTTAGCCTGGAGAAGAGGAGATTGAGGAGACACCTTCTTGGTCTCTAATAGTACTTGAGAAGAGGTTGTAGAGGGGTGGGGATTTGTCTGTTCTCCCTGGTGGAGAGTGATAGGCCAAGGGGAAATGGCCTGAAGCTGCACCAGGGGAGATTCAGGTTGGATGTCAGGAGGAATTTCTTTCCTGAGAGGGTTGTCAGGCAGTGGAACACCCTGCCCAGGGAGGAGGTTGAGTCCTCATCCCTGTAGGTGTTATGAGAAGGGCAGATGTTGCATTGGTGGACAGGGTTTAGTGGTGCTGATAAGGCTAGGAAAAGGTTGGACTTGATGATCTTGAAGGTCTCTTCCAGCTGAAGCTGTTCTTATTATTCCACTAATGTGATTAGAGCTTTTCTATTAATGCAGGGAGCCCTCAGTATAGGAAGGACATGGACCTGATGGAGCGAGGCCGTCAGGTTGGAGTAGGCCAAGAAAATGACAGGAGGATGGAGCTCTTCCCCTGCACAGATAGGCTGAGGGAGCTGGGCCTGTTCAGCCTGGAGAAGAGAAAGCTCTGAGAGGACCTGACAGTGACCTTCCATTTCCTGAAGGGGGATGCGAGAAGGCTGGAGAGGGAATGTTTACAAAGGCCTGTAGTGATGGGACGAGGGTAATGGTTTCACGTTAGAGAAGAGCAGATTGAACTGGAACTCAGTTTCTGCTGTCCCTCTAAAACCTAAAAGCTTCCAAGTGATTAGTCTTGTTTAGAAAGGATACCTTTCTGGATGGAATGCACCACGTATGAGGTAGGTGCTTGCTCGGTCGGTGGGTTGGTTGGTTGGTCTGGGGTTTTTTTTTACTATCTTCGTAATCCTGTTTTCAAGAGAAAAGTCCTGAGGAAAAATGTAGTAGTAGTAAATTAACCCTGAAATGCCAGAGAGCTGTAGGTTATTTCCTACTGTCCTTCCCAACGTTAGTGGTTTTGTGTTTTGTGAGTGTTGTACTCCTGCTGCTGTGAACGGACTCTGCAGGTGACCCGGTGGCATCAAGTGTAATTTGAAGAAGTAATGGTTCTTTGTGACTATATTTTCACCCTATGGAAATCCAGAACTGGAGGCTGGTAGAAGCAGCATTGACTCGAGCACTGCTTTGTTTTGCCTTAGCTTGTGCTGGTCGCTCATCTGTGTGGTAACTAAAGACTTGCACAAGGGTGGAGGACTCGGAAGTCGAGAACACGTACAAGAGTGCAGAGTGCTTTCAGAGTATGAGATAGTTAACCTCGCTGCTAGCAGTAGCTTCACAGTCTGCTTTACATTTGCAAGCTATACCAGGTCATCAAGGGGATAACAACATGGTGGTGGTAAGTAGACGGTTCTGCATGTCCATGCATGTCATGTCTGTTTATTTTGTGGTGCCATTCTCTGGCACTAGACCAGTGCTGAAGATCTGAGGAGTTCCAGCTAAGCAGACGTGTAGAATTACATGGAAGTACAATTTTGTTTCATAGATGTGTGCCTCTGCAGATCAATACCAGTGGCATGTTCGTGGTGAAAATGAATCCACTTGTGCAAATATATCCTTGAGGCTTTAACCCATGTTTGAAGGGCTCATGAAGCATATTGGGCAGGGCAGGACTTGAGGTTTGTTTGCTTTAAGAGGCTGCTGGAGTAGCACTCCTGTTCTGCCGCCTTCTGCAGCAGTGTGCACTGTGCGGACCATCAGCAGAAGCTGTGGGTTTGGGGGTTTTTTAAAGACCATGAGTTCTTCACCATCAGACTATACTGCTGTGGAGTGTCCTCCTTCTTTCTGGCTGTCCTGAGTTGTGTTGGGAGAAACGTTTGTGTGGTCATAGTGAGCTGGCCAAAGTAATTTGTCTAGCTGAAGATGAAGCTTGTCTTTTGGCTCGTTGGTTTCGGGCAGGATCAGTTCTCAGATCTGGCTCCGCTCCTTAGCACTGGTACAAAGGACATGGTAAGGAGGGTGGGATTGATGTTTTGAGCTGGGTTAAAGCTGCTGTGAAACCACAGCCTGAGGATTCTCATCTTGCCTCCACTGGATATAAAACAGCCTTTTCTGAAACTCATGTGCTCTCCGTGGTTAATTTTTCTTCCACAAAGGTGAGTTTGTGACTTGTAACAACACATAATGGTGAACAAGAGAGAAGCAGGTCAGAACTTGTGAACCCAAACCCACAAAGTTATTGGAAGAGAGAGAAAAGGAAGAGAAGGGGAAACCCATCAGTAAGGATGAAAAGTTTGGTTTCTTGCTACCAAGCAGTCATTTTCAGATATGATCTGTTGGAGGTACCAGAATAACATCTGTCAGGGAACAACCTAGAAATAATGATTTCTTCATTGTAAGTGTAAGGAGAAAGCAATAAAGAAAACAAGTTGTTAGTGGCCTTTTGAAACAGTTGTGTTCCATTGACATCGTTTTCATTGTAAGGGGATACTCTTGTCATCAGCCAGGAAGAATTAGGAGACAGAATATGAAGGGAAGAAGATTGAGGCTTACTGAGTATTGCTGTTTCCCTCTGGTTTGGAGCATTTCTCAACCCAAAGTGTGAACGTTCCCCTCTTTCGTGTGTCTTTCTGGTAGTCCATGCATTTAATGTTCAGTAATGAAGAACTGGGACTTTAGACATTTAAGTTGCTTTGTGTTTGAGACTGAATAGAGTCTGAATTTTTGCCTCTGGTTTCATTTGGTCATAGAAGAAGAGGCGATGAAAAAAACTGTCACACACTGTAGCAGCCAGTTTTGGGAAGTATATCATACCCTCCTACTAAATCGGGAGGCTTGACTCCTGTACCTCAGTTCACAGGAACTTGTTAGTGCTGAGTGTTTCTGATAATCAGGCTATGGTGCAGTTTGTGGGCTGCGGCTGCAGTTAGACCTGTCTGGAAATGTTTGTCTGCAACCTCAGCTCTTGCCAAAGATGCATTCAGTACCCATCCTGTGGGGGCATGCGATTTGTGATGCTGCTGATGTCTCTTTCTGAGGAGGCAGTGAAGATCTGATATTGAATTAAGCCACTTATGAAAATGCCCCCTAAGCTCTTTTTCCTGGTAGTCAGCTTAGGCACCAGCTGAGCACAGGCTGGAATTCTAAACCAGCTGCAAATCCTGCCCGAGGATCAGCACAGTTAATCTGTCCTAAGGTTTGCGATGCTGTGACGAGAAGGTTGAAACGATGCGAGGTAGCAATTGCTGCCAGCTGGGATGCATCCACACCTCTGTGCATCCAAGATGTACTGTGGGCCATCGGTGTCCTTGAAGCACTAGGGTGGGATGGAGAGTTCTTTCTTGGATAATAAAACAGGACAGACTGGGACAAAGAAAACTCTTCCTTCAGCTCAGCACTGCTGATACTGTAGTAGCACTGAACATCCCAAAGAAGGACAAAGGTGTTCTGCAGGCTTCTTAGGGTGTCTGTTAAATGTTCTGCTGTGCAGAGTGGTGGGAATGACAAGTACCTGTTTGGTAATGAAACAGTGCATCCTGGCTAGTACCCCCACTCTCAGACCAGCAGTTTGTGGGCCATCCCAGAACTGCAGCACTGTTTTGTGTAGGTAGAGTTGCCGCTTCTCCCACAGCTTAAATATCTTTCTGAGCCCCTCACTTCAAGACAGACTGGGGATGGAGCAGGAGCAATGAGGCTCACGAAGGAACTGGAGGGAAAGTCTGAGGAGAGGCTGAGGGAGCTGGGGGTGTTGAGCCTGGAGGAGACTCAGTGGGGACCTTCTCCCTCTCTCCAACTCCCTGAAGGGAGGTTGTAGTCAGGTGAGGTTCAGGTTCTTCACCCAGGCAACTGATGCCAGGACGAGAGGGCAGGGACTGAAGCTGCCAGGGGAGGGTTAGGTTGGATGTTAAAAAGGCCTTCCTCACCAAAAGGGTGCTCAGAGCCTAGGATGGGTACCCAGGGCAGTGGTGGAGTCCCTGTCCCTGGAGGTGTTGAAGGACAGAGTTACTGCCTTGATCTGGCTGCCGTGGTGATTTTAAGTCATGGGTTGGGCTGGATATGCTCAGAGGTCTTTTCCTGCCTCAGTGATTCTGAGATGCTGTGTGTAAACACTGGAAAAAGGTTTTTCTTTTTGAAGGTCGTTTCTCCATTGTGATGTAGGTTCGTGAAGAAGAACATCAAGCCAACTGTTTTGCTTTAGTTTTGTTCTTCTCTTTTTTTTCTTTAAAAAAAAGAAGTTATATCCACTAAAGCACCAAAGTAGAAATGCTTCTTGAACACCCTCTTAGGAAAGTCCCAGATTCCCTCATTTCTCTGTCAGCAACTTACTACTTCTGCACGATGTGACTGTCCTAGATGCGTGTCGTGAGAGGTTCCATGCCGTGCCAAATTCCTATGTTTAGCCCTTTGTATTGACCCGTACATGGGGAAAAACAGGAAATCAAAGCAAGGGAAGCCTTGGAGTCGAATCCTTTCACACTCTTCTTTGTGCACCTGTTCATGGCATAGAATGCTGTGGCTAGGAAGATTGGAAGACTCAGAGGCAAACTAAATTAAATGAATGCAGATATCCAATGCTGACTGTCCTAACAAACAAGAGGTGGTTTGATAGCTGTCAACTTGTTTTGTTATTGTGCAGCTTAACTGTTACCTTCCTGTATTATGAACATCTATGTATTTGGAAAATAAATCCATCTTGCAAGAAAGATTGTGCAAAAAATTGTTCCTATTATACTCCAGTGTATATTGCTGATGTCAAATAAAAATACAGTTGTGAGAGTTCATAAACAGTTGTCTTTCTAATTATGGCCTGAAGGAGCAAAAGGAAAGAGTGTAGTGAACTTCTTTGTTAACAGATCCTTCTGTAGTTATTGCTGGAACATCAGTTCAATGATTCTATCAACCTAATGTTTTCATACATGAACGACCAAAGGGGTGGTTTTCACCATCAGCATGTTGCATAAATAATGAAGGTAGCACATGCCTCTACTGACGTATCATTGTCAGAACGTGGCACACTGCGTTTACCTTTTAGCTTGTTAGCAAACTGTTTTGCCTCTCTCGCAGCAGCAGCAGCAAGTAGTGATACGTGCTAGCAGTGCCACTTAACTGTCTTTATTTATGCATATATTGATTTCATTCTATGCTTGTGAGGTAATCTTACTCCTCTCCTTACCTGCCAACAGGCCAGCCATCAGCTCTTCTTGTCATGACCCAAATCCATTTTCTAATACCCTCTGCTTGGGCCTGATAAAAGCTTCAGCACATTAAAAGGCTGAGTCTTGAAAGAAATGTTTCAGTAGGGATAAAAAATACCAGGGATGAGTGTGGGCAGAGAAAGATGTGTGGAGAAGTCACTTCAGAGTGCTCGGTGGTCCACGCGAGGTACTCTTGATACACATGGCCAGGACCATCGCATCTGTTTCCAGGCTGAGAGCTGTCAGAGCAGCTTTCAGCGCTGTCAAGTGCTGCCATTGCTGCTTGCTTCAGGCACAGAGGTTGCTGCTGAAAACTCTCCTGTGTTTAACAAGTCGATGGATTTAGGAGACTCTGTCCCTTTTTCCGGGCTTCTTTTTACGTCTGATGCATAAACCAGTCAACCTTGGTGCTGCTGCCACTTTGTGCTGCATGGCATGGTGCTGTCCCACAGCCCTCACTTCGCTGATGTCTCTGGTACTGATGGAGCAGGGAATTCTGCTGTCAGGCTGCAGGCAAGGTCTGTTTAGCACCCAAGGCCCTTGAGGTCAGTGCACGCTGGGGGCAAGTGTAGTGTGAAGCCACAAATCCAGTTGCTCTGGGTGTAAGAAGAATTTAGGGTGGGTACAATAAGGAGCTCTGCTCTGGGCTGGTGCAAAACACCTGCTGAGTTATTTTTTCATACACCTTCATGCACTCGGCTGTGATTAGCTCTTCTCAAGAGCACTAGGACCTGTTCCTGCTGGTTCGGAGTGTGAGACTTCTGTTGTACCTCTGTCTTCAGGCTGAGATGAAGGGAATTGAACGTGGTTTTGGTGTCTGAGTTGTTTCACTGTGGGCCTGTGAAAGCTCTGAGATGGATCCAGGAATAGCTGTTCTCTATTCCTATCAAAATATTCTGCTTTCGTAGTGCTGAGTGCTTCTCATAAGAGAAAAACCACAACCACAACCAAGGAAACATTGGCTGGCTCTTTGCCTGCTGCTGTCTTGTGCTCTTTTCCTCCCTTCCTGTTTGCAGGGCTGTGCTCTGGGCTGCTTTGTGGGAATGGTCCCGGAGAAGAGACAGGTAAGTAAGCTGTTAGCTGAGGGAAAGCTCCTCATCTCAAATGCTGAATGGTGCTGCTCAGCTACAGAGCAGACTCCGACCTGGAAGTATTAAACCAGCTCAGCCTGTTTGATAGTCTGAGACCATAAAATTGTCCAGGGAGCCAGATGACAGCTGCAGATATAAGTGAAGGAACACCTAGCTATAGACTGGGTGTAGCCCGCATGGCTTTTGCTAGTCAAACCAGGATGACAGCCAGTGTGGGCACAGAGAGACAGGCAGATGGATCAACTTCACCTTGGGAAGGACCACAGCTGGCTGAGGCTGAAGGAGGAATTCCAGACTGGTGGTGAAGGGTAGTCCCAATGTGAGCAGGAGGGAACTGGCCATAACCTGGTGTTATTAGATAGAATCATAGAGTATCTAGGGTTGGAAGGGACCTTAAAGATCATCTAGTTCCAAGCCCAGTGATGAGGAAAAATGGATTCAAGAGTTTATGTGATTAAGCTGGTAAACTTTAGAGAAATTATAAATCAAAGGCTTGTTTTTAAGCTTTTTCAGGAAGGGATGCTGAAGGGCAGATTTTAAGCAGAGCTGGCTTTAAAGATGATGAAAGCCTTTGGGTGGGAACGATGGTGCTGCCCTGAGGAATCTTGCTGGAGCACTAGCAGTCGTGAAGCTGCTGGGACAAGATGCCAGAGGCACTCTAGGATGGGAACGGTGTCTGAGTGCACTCACTGGTATTTGTTGCTGTTTTGGACATGTTTCCTCCACAACTGCTCCTGTTGGCTCTGCAGAGATTTGTGCTTTCTCAACTGAGAAAATGTCCTTTTGAGCTACGGAAAATCCCTTAAAAATGTATTGAAATCTTTTCTTTTTCAGATGACAAGAAGCTGAATAAAGAGCTGCTCTGGAGTGTTGCTCACAGCGTTAGGAGAGCCTGCCAAAACCCCACAAACAACTCAGGTCCTTGTGTTGTGTCCACTGGGTGGGTTTTTCTAAACAGACTTCTTGTATCCTTTCTTCACAAAGCCAATGGTTAAAGCACTTGCCCATGAAAGACCTTCAGAGACCCCCTGCCCATTTTACAGGTGTCTATAGGTGCAGGTTGCAGGGTGCCCTAAAAGGACTGTAGCCATAACGTGCAGTAGCTGTAACCACTGGGCCGTTGCAGCAGAGAGAAGCCCCATGGGGTCCCTTGAAGCAAGCTGGGTGTCGTGCTTCGCTGGTCTGTTCAGGACTTGCTGTTTGCAAAGGTGGGAGGTTCAGTTGCTGGTTCAGGCATCGTTTTGGACACATTTTCCACAGTTTATGGAACCCTTGTCTGAGAATGTACACGCCCAGGGAGCCTTCGTCTCAGGCAAAGTTGTATGTGGAGTGTGCACACACAGATGTGCCTACAAGCTGGTGCTGGGTTTGGCCCTCAGTGCTGTGTGGATAGGAAGTGATAAAGCAGCTTATGGCCTTGCAGTACAGAAACTGAACTCAGCTGATGAGGCCCAAACGCTGTGTGGGTTCTATGGACACAACCCCAGCTACAGAAGGACCGTTTTTCCCTAAGCGAGCTAAATGCCGTAGTGGGTTGGATACCTCGAATCAACAGAAGTGTCACCAGCAAGGCAACGGAGGTGGTTCTTCCCCTCTACTCTCTTTGTGTGAGACCTCACTTGGAGTCCTGTGTCCAGTTCTGGAGTCCCCAGTACAAGGAGGATGGGGAACTGTTGGAGTGAGTCCAGAGGAGGCCACAAGGATGATCAGAGGGCTGGAGCAACTCTCCTATGAAGTCAGGCTGAGGGAGCTCTGGCTGTTCAGTCTGGAGAAGAGAAAACTCCAGAAAGACCCTATTAGCAGCCTTCCAGTACCTGAAGGGGCTACAAGAAAGCTGGAGAGGGACATTTTACAAGGGATTCCCGTGATAGGACAAGGTGGATGGCTTCAAGCTAAAAGAGGGGAGATTTAGATTGGATCTGAGGAAGGAATCTCTCACTGCGAGGGTGCTGAGTCGCTGGAACCAGTTGCCCAGGGAGATTGTTTGCGCTCCATCCCTGGAAGTGTTCACGGCCAGTTTGGGCTCTGGGCAACCTGGTTGGGCTCGGGTTTGGTGAGAGGTGTTGCTACCCATGACAGGGCGTTGGAACAGATGATCTCGGAGGTCCTTGCGAACCTGAGCGATCCTGTGTTTTGTCTTTTTGTGTAACAGATGTGATGTGGAGTGCAAGTCCTGCTAAAATGTTCACATCCCTTCTGCAGAGACTTACACTGAGCTCTGGCTGGGTGGATGGAGATCCCCTGTGGCCGTGATGGATTGCAGGTGCTCAAAGTGAGAGCTGAGGCAATGAGCCCGAGCGTTTGTCTTGTTCTGTGCAGCCTGATTTATTGTTACTTGTCCACGTGAAAGTCAAGTTCATTGAGTAGACGATCTTGTGCAATGTGAGCATCTCGTATTTGTCATCTGCTGTGATAGTCCCCATCACTGTAGGAGCAGGCTCTGCTAAACTGAGCAAATGAACCAGATCATTGCCTAATCCTGTGCTCAGTTCATTGCCTTGGGTTTTTCCCAGGAGTCTTATTGGTTGTGTCCTTGCAAATGCGTCGCTCGTGCTGCATTTCTTAGTTAGGTGTTTTCCCTGTCCAGTTAACACGTGTTAACTCTGCGTCTTCACATTTAGGTGACCTTGCAAGAACTTAATTCAGGGTGCATCCCTTGATGTGTTTAAAGGTTGTTTAGATGTGGTGCTCAGCAATACAGTCTACTGGTGAACTTGGTTGGACTTGAAGAGGCAGCAGTGTGCCCAGGTGGCCAAGAAGGCAAATGGCATCCTGACCTGTGTCAGGAATTGTGTGGCCAGCAGAAGCAGGGAGGTGATCCTTCCACTCCACTCAGCTTCAGGGACACCACACCTTGAGTCTTGTGTCCAGTTCTGAGCCCCTCATTTACAAGACGGACATTGAAGGGCTGGAAAGGGGACAGAGGTGGCTACCAAGCTAGGAAAGGATTTGGAACAGGTGTCGTGTGAAGAACAGCTGAGGGAGCCAGGGCTGTTTAGCCTGGAGAAGAGATGATCTTGTTGCTCTCTACAACTCTTTGAAAAGAGGCTGCCCAGGGAGGGGGTTGAGTCCCCATCCCTGCAGGTGTTGAAGAGAAGGACAGATGTTGTGTTGGGGGACAGGGTTTAGTGTTGCTGATAGGGCTAGGAAAAAGTTCGACTTGGTGATCTTGAAGGTCTTTTCCAGCCAAAACTGTTTTGTAATTCTGTGATCTCAAGGGTCCTTTTCAGCCTGAATGATTCTTTGATTCTATGAGATAGCTTTGTGGTTTTGCTATAAACATGTTTATTGAGAGGTTTTTAAGGAAGCTTGGATAGAACAGAGCATTTTGTAAGAGTCATGAAGAAATGAAAGTAGTACAGAAGACATTTTCTACTGTTGATCTGCTGGAGTTACTGGAAAGTGAGATACAGATCCCTACGGTGGGCAAAGTGCAGTGGTAGAATGGCATTTCATCTCAAACACATGTGTCTTTCCAGTTGGGCTTTGTCCTGTCTTCCATTTCTGTTTCTCCCCTCTGCTTTTCAGCTTCTGCTTTCCACTGTTCACTGTTTCTTCCTGATCTCTCTTCGTAACTAATTCCCTCAACTAACCGAGTAATTGACTTCAGCGGTACTTGAGGGCATACTCAAGTACTCTCCTGAAGGAGTATGCTCTAGTTAATCAGGACTGAAGTAAATAACGTCTATGAAGACTCTTCCGAGTTATATAAGCCTACTAAATAATTTGCTCATGTTCATTTGCTCACAAATGTATTTGTTCTTACACTGCTCAAGCAGCAAGATTAACCTCTCTCAGGTATCTGGCATGGAAGAGAAAACTCCACCTTCATATACAGTTAGGAGCTCTTCTGGGCGTCCCCTAGCATGCTAGTTACACTCCAGCTATGTATGGCACTGCCTCGTGCAGACCAGTGTTTGGATGGTGAAACAGAACATTCCTTCTTGCCTTTGTCTAGACTGGAAGTTAATCTAGTCTGTGTAGTCTCTTTGGCTTGTAGCAGCGAGCCAATAATTTCTGGATACAATCTGGGGTTTCTCCGATGGGTAGTGAGGTGGATGGTGAACTGGCGGCAGGATAGAAGCCGGGGAGTAGTGGTCAGTGGGACAGAGTCTGGTTGAAGGCCTGGATCTAGTGGAGTGCCCCAAGGGTCCATACTGGGACCAGTACTACTCAATCTATTCATTGATGACTTGGATGAGGGATTAGGATGCACTGGCAGCAAGTTTGCCGATGACACAAAGCCGGGAGGAGTGGCCAACGCTCCAGCAGACTGTGCTGCCATTCAGCAACTCCTGGAAGAGCTGGAGACTTGGGCAGGGAGAAATAGAACGACCTATAACAAGGGCAAGTGTGAGTCTTGCATCTGGGCAAGAACAACTCCAGGTACCAATATAGGTGTGGGACTGACCTGTTGGAGAGCAGTGTGGGAGAAAGGGACCTGGAGGTCCTGGTGGCCAACAAGATGACCATGAGCCAGCAATGTGTCCTCGTGGCCAGGAAGGCCAAGGACATCCTGGAGTGCATCAGAACAGGGGTAGTTAGAAGACTGAGAGAAGTTCTCCTCCCCCTCTACTCTGCTCTGGTGAGACTGCATCTGGAATGTTGTGTCCAGTTCTGGGCCCCTCAGTTCAAGAAAGACACAGAACTGCTTGACAGAGCCCAACGCAGAGCCACAATGATGATAAAGGGAGTGGAGCATCTTCCTTATGAGGAGAGGCTGAGGGAACTGGGTCTCTTTCAGCTTGGAGAGAGAGAGACTGAGGGTGACCTCATTAATGTTTATCAATATGTGAAGGGTGGGTGTCAGGAGGATGGAGCCAGGCTCTTCTCAGTGTCATCTAATGATAGGACGAGGGGCAATGGGTGTGAGCTGGAACACAGGAAGTTCCACATCAGTGTGAGAAGGAAATTCTTCATGGTCGGGGTGACAGAGCACTGGGAAGAGCTGCGCAGGAGAGTTGTGAAGTCTCCTTCTCTGGAGATGCCTTCTTGCAGATCTGCTGACAGATCTCTTGAGTCCATGTCAGTGTAATTAAATGTAAAGGAAATACTTGAATTGTTCAGAGAGGAATGCTTCACAGAGGGTTTTTTTAACCCAGAAAGATGCTATTTAAAAATAGTCACAGATTTTTATTTTCTTCGGTGTTAAAAAGTTGAGCTTGAAAAACAACAATCATTCAAAGAGAAGTCTTTACACTGCTTGAGTTTACAGGTCAACAAACTGAGAATTTTCAGTCTTTCCTGATAAAAATGGAAATTGTGTCCAATTCTGAAAAGATCGATAAAACCACCAAGAAGGGATGTTCATGGTCCATTTTAACAAACCTGATCTAATGAAAGAATTTCAAGTGAGAGGTTGCGTCAGCTTGCAGCCATACCTGTCTCAGAGATGAGATAGAGGAGGGGAACATTCCAAATGTAAGAGAGGGAAGATGACTGCAACAAGAGCAGATGTTGTTTTACTTTGCTGACCATCTGCAAATGTCTGTAACCTACAGAGACAAGAAGGGAGAATGGGCAGAGTCCAGGTGAACAGAAATTATTCCCACCCCAGGTGAAGACCTTCAAGGTGGCTTGAAGTGTTTTCTTCTCTCTGGCAGATAGCTCTGGATCTCCCTGGCACTCTGTAGCTAAGTCCAGGAGTGGGATTTTTTTTTAAAAAATCCAGTAGGGTCTGCATGTTCTTCATCACCTGTAATGGACTGATTTTTCATTTGTTTGTTTGTTTTCTTATTTACATTTAAATATTGGAATGTCTGTGCCTGGTATCAAGCATTCTGGTCGTGGCCAGTACTGAACCAAAGCTGTTTAGCCCGGAGAAGAGGACACCCAGGAGGACCTTCTTCTTTACAGCTCCCTGAAGGGAGGTTGTAGTCAGGTGGGGGTTGGGTTCTTCTCTCAGGCAACTAGCACCAGAATGAGAGGGCAGGGCTTTAAGCTGTCACAGGTTGGGTGTTAGGAAGCCCTTCCTCATGCAAAGGGTGATCAGACCCTGAAATGGACTCCAGTCCCCGTCCCTGGAGGTGTTTAAGGACAGACTGGCTGCGGTCCTTAGTGCCCTAGCCTGGCCACTGTGGTGATGTTAGGTCCTGGGCTGGGCTGGATGAGCTCAGAGGGCTTTGTCAGCCTCAGTAATGATTCTGGGATTCTGTAAGCAGTCACTTGGTAGGAGCATAAGCCTTATATGTTTGCCTGAGTCAACAGCTTGGATAAATATGGATCTAAACTTGTGCAAACAATAGATATTTATAGATCAGTTGCCAGGTTTTTCACTGGCGGAAAGTATTCAATATAATGACATAATTCTGTCATTAAAGATGAATTCCAGGGTTGTTTCAAGCCTGAATCTCCATGTTTTAGGAGAAACGTGGTGGTTTGTAGGATAGGTCAAAGGCATGTGGTACCGCAGGTGTCAGGAGCGATCATTAATAACAGAAGACTGCTGGAATTAGGAGGACTGATAAATGTAGAATGGCACTGTGGCTAAAGAATTGCAGTCTTGGATGAGGCTGGAGAAAAGAATTACTCAGCTTTAGTAGCAAAGAAACTAGCAGTAGAGTGTGTTGGAAAGTCAAATATATGGTGGGGTTTTATATGCAAGACAAAAATTTAGAGCTAAGGAACTATAAAAACCCATAAATCATGAAATGTCAGGAAGTGTTATACAACACAAAAAAGTGTGACCATAAGAGTTACCTCAGCTGGGGAAAATGTTTCCTCGTTGGGAGTGAGTAGCGAGCATCTCCAACACACTATTGCAGCGCGCTGCAAAGCGCGTTCGCTCGCCATCTGGAAAGCTGCAGTGACTGCACTTCTTAAAGATTTCCTCCTGACAAGAAGCAATTTTGCAGCCTCAGCTGTGGTAGAAATTATAAAGATGAAATGCTTCTTTACCTTTACTTAAACAACACATTATGCAAATTGCAAACAGCAGTTCAAGGAAACAATTACATAAAGAGAACAGCTTTTCTGATCCTCCAACAGGAAATGTTATGGGATAAAAAAAGCAAACCCTAAAGCTGTCGAGTTCAAGCTATTACAGGAAGAGAGCCTGGTACCTTTCTTCATTTCAGGACTTCCTGGCTCAGTAACTGCAAATAGAGACGGTCCTTGCGTAACGACCTGATGTGAGGCCTCCCACCGTGTAAACACAAGTAACACCTGCTGAGCAGCTGGGGCATGGAGATAACAGGATTGAGAAGGTATCGGGCTAATCAACAAGGTACTTTCAGGGCAGAACCAAAAGCAGACTGCTACCCTGACCCAACATGCTGCATGTATCAGCTTTTATGGGATTGGTGTCTCCTTGCTGATACTGTCAAGCAGCCCAGTGCCTGCTGATCCGTGTCCTTCAGTGACTGGGCTTTACCAAGTGTTTGTGTCAGGCTTTACAACTGAGAAGACAGCGTCTCTATGTCTGGGGGAAAGAAGGGAGGTTTGGGTGATGACAGGACTGTGTCTCGCTTCACTAATCCATCCCCATCAGGTGTTTCAGCAGTCTGAAGCCCACGTTTACATCTTGTTGGTTTATATGTGCTCTTTTGATGACCTCCATGTAGAAGATGATCTCTCAGTCTTGCCTCTCTGTTTTACCTTACGTTTTGACTGGTAGCTCAGACCCATGGGTTGCCATTCACACCCAGCAAGAAAGACCTCCAATATTGCCAAAAATCCTGCTAGCTGCTCTTTTATTCTAGTATAGGATGTTCTAGGGGCACTCTGGAATCTGTCACTGCTTTTTCTTCTTTGCAATCCTGTAGCATAAATGTTCTAATGCTGTGGGAACTGCCTTGGGCACTTGTGTGGGTTAGCTAATCTGACTTAAGGGCTATTCTTGGGGAAAGATCAGGTGTATCTCCATTTATCCCCAGAAAAACATGAATCAAGTTATTTACTTATTATTTTGATTTATATTCTTGTGGATATAGACTCTTGTGTTCCTTAAGAGTTTGCATCTTTTCATGAGGTCTCCTGTCATCACACAGAGGGACTTCACAGCTGGCAGTTTATGTGCCTCCTCTTTCTCTAATTCTATTCAGACTGCCTGTCTGTGTGGTTTCCTCAGGTAAAAATAGAGAGGTTGAATAATTTATGTGTAAATATTCACTTTTTTGGTATCAAAATGCAGATTTTTGCAAAGCCTTTTCTCCAGCTGTGATCTTCTCAACACCGCCTTTAGTTTTTAAAGGCGCTGCAGCTCAGCTTCACCTTGTTGAAGTACTAGGTGTAACGTAGTGGTAGATGGTGGGACCTAACTCCTGTATGATCTTGGTAAGTTAAAAATGGCCTTTATTCTTTACACAAAGTGCAGCTAAAAGGTTTTCTGCTCTTTTTGCCAGCCTTCCACCTGCACTCCTTTCTGAATATGTATTTTAGCAGTGAAGTGAGGGAGGGGGCTGTGGTGGACAGCAGCTATAATGTCAAATAAGCAGAAGTAGCAACTGGATTCGCAGAACATTAGGGATTGGAAGGGACCTTGAAAGGTCATCTAGTCCAATCCCCTATGAAGATGACAAAGTGATTCAATAAAGATGAAGAGTTGTGAACCAAAGCCAGCTCAAAATTTCAAATCCATATTGAATCCTAAGGAAAATAACCTTTTGAAACACCAGATTCACAGACTTTAGGTGCTGCAACCTCGGTCACTACTGCAAAGGCAAATCAAAACTGGAGACAACCTCAGAGCTCTGTTAATTGATTAAATCCTTGTCCTTTTTGAAGTCAATGAGAGTATCACCTTCAAATGTGCCACAACTTATTTCACAGAACAGAACATATGAGATTGGAAGGGACCTTGAAAGATCATCTAGTCCAATTGCCCTGCCAGAGCGGGATCACCTAGACTAAGCCATGCGTGACAGTAAAGAATTAATATGAATGGTACCAGTGTTTAGGGGCTGGGAGTAAACCCAGAGCCTGTTAGCTTCAAAAGAACAGCTGTGATGTCCTGGGGTCACGGCTGTCATCAGTACTGTCCTCACTCTACACTGGGATAAGGGACAAGAAGTGTGGGTTANTTGGACTGGATGATCTTTCAGGGTCCCTTCCAATCCCTAATGATTCTATGATTCTATATGATTCTATTCTAAGAGGGTAGGTGCATTAGTATCATGTTTTCTTCAGAATTTGTTTAACTGCTGCATGAAGAGTATGTATTTTTAGTTAGGATGTGGTTGTTCTTCTAGTCTGTTATTGTTTAGGGTTCTGCTTGTGTTTCCTTTATTTAGGACTATGTGCTAAATCTGAATCATTGCTAAAATCAACTTTACTAGATGGGTAGTTGTTTGCATGTAATCACTTGTTCTGGAGAGAGGGTTGTTTAGAGCTCTGCTGAGACACGGGCTGCATGTTGAGGTGGGCTCTCTTGCTGAGCACATACACTCCAGAGAATGTGGTGTTCATCGTGTATCTGATCCAGACTGAGTTATGGGCACTGTGAAACGTGTTGTAACGAGCTCTTGCCAAGGCTTTGGTGGAAAACTGGCTAGCTTTGGTATCCCCTTGAGACTTGGCTGGGAGCTAGGTGCTGAGTTGTGCAGAAGAGTAGAAGGCTGCCAGTGAGGGCTTTTGGTCGGAAGGATTGGGGGATTGGACTAGATGATCTTTCGAGGTCCCTTCCAATCCCTTATGATTCTATGATTTGAGCACTTCCAGGTTTTCAGGGTTGTCCAATGCAATTGTGCTGAGGCAAAACTAGGTTGGTGAACACCTGCTGTGGGCCCTGCCCATCTGTCCTTTAGTACAGCTAACCTGTAGGTCAGAGCAGTACTTTCCAATGCATCAAGAGCTGTTAGCCTCAGTTTATAGTGTTTGCTTTAAAATGTGCAATTTGTTTCGTTGTGTGCTCTTTCAGCAGATCTAATTTCATTAGTAGGGGTTGTCTGGTGAGACATCTGATAGAACCTGAGGCCAGGAGGAACATGATCACCTTAACACCAGTGTGTGCTGTTTATCTGTAACCCTGGGAACCCTGTCTTGACCAAGACATGTTTGGTTGGGTACAAATGAAAAGACAGACTAGCCCAAAGACATTACAGGCTTTTCACTATTGGCTTTTATCTTTTTTTAGTTTCTCTGCATTCTTAAAAATACTGTTCTTTGTCCTTAGTTTTCACTACCATACAGTGTTTTAGCCTTGTGTGCTGCCAGCCCTTCCTCTTTCAGCACATCTCGAGCGCTTGTGTCGATCCGCTCACGCTATCTTCCTTTTCACCATGCTGCGTCCCCCCCCCTTCCCCAGTCTTGTCAGACACAAGCTGATCAGAGAAATCCTTATGTTCCTTTGTTCAAAGCACCTCAGCGCTGCTCTTCACTTCTCCTTTCTGCCTGACAATCGCCTTCGTAGCTTCATCCCAGTCAGTGGGAGAACAAGAACTAGAGACCTCCTGGCATCCTTTATGAGCACGTGCACTCAGCATCTCCCACTGAATGCTGTTTTGTCACGATATTCAAAGCAAACATCTACTGCAGTGCAGCTGTTGAGCTCTGCCTGTGCCGGGTACTATTTTTGTTTGCAGTTCAATTCGTTTTCTTAAATCTGTTTGTGTAAACTGGGGCCCATGCTGCAAGCTTTTTTGGGGCATAGAAGCACAATCCCCAGGAGCCACCTGCCTTGGCAAGTGTGCCTGTGCTTCTCAGAGTCTCACCAGCGGGCTGTTTTTGAGTAGGGCTTGCTCCCTCGGATTGCATTAGCCTGGGCCAATATGTGAACGCGGTTTGTTGGTTTTCTTTAACTTGCCTTCGCTTAAGCAGGAGATCAGATGAGTGTCCAGAAGGGTAAATTCAACAACTGCCAGCCCGTGCAGTCTTGTTTCAGATGACTTAGTTACTTAACCTTTTGTGCTCTTTTAGGATTATACTAGCATGCTAGCATTTCAGGAGCAGGAGCGTGCCATTGACACTACTCACATGAGCACCTCTGAAACCAGGTGCTGATATCCAAGAACAGCCTTTTGCTTATCTTCCTTAGCTCTTTATTGCTGCTCCCCCACCACAATCCGTTCCTACCTCAGTAAAACCTCAGTTTACTTCCACGTCCTCATGAGAAAAACTGCTGCCCAGCAGTTTTCCCAATCAAGATCATTTCAGATTAAAGGATCACCCGTGCCCAGGTCCTCCACTGCAAACATCCTTCAAATCCACTGTTCATTCTGCAATGATCTTGTAAGGACCCGGTTTGTGTACAAGAAGTCCAGTTCTTTATGTGAAATGGTCTGCTGGTTTGTGAAGGGTTTAAGAGATTTTTCTTTAGGAATGGCTTTTGTTTTCGTTACAACACTGAGAGAAGTGTAAGTTGCTTTTATGGCTTAGCCAAGCTGTAAACACTGCGAGAATTTCAGAGAATGAGACCTGGTACAGTGGATGTTTTCCTGCTTCTGGAACTGTAAATGATCTTTTGAGGTCACTTCCAGCCTCTAACTTGCTGTGATTTCTTCTATGCAGCAAAGCAGCTGTCAAAGTGCTTGAAAAGCTTGAGTAGTGTGGGTATAAATCCTTGCTGCAATGAAACGTTACCCATTTGATACCTGGGCTTATTCCACCCAGGTATCTACTAGTGATGGGGCTATCATTTCAACCTCTGCCAGTGTGGGCACTAACCTAAACATGGCAGTTTAACCAAGTCTTGTAACACTAGGAAACAGTTTTTGACTTTTGGTGGGGGTTAGGAGGGGTCTCTCCTCCCTCTCTGCTACGGTAATGTCGCATCTACAGCAGATGAGAAACTGTGGGAGCTAAGACTCCAGCAACTGGAGCAAGCTGTGTGAGCAACCTGAAACCTGCAGCTGTCCATTGGTGGGCAACACAGGCAGAACATCCTGCTGGCCAACAGAAGATGCACAGCAAATGGGAGCACTTCACAGGTCAGAAATGTTTTCTCTTCAAGAAGAGAAAGAGCTTGGAGAATCACTGAACGGGTTGAGTTGAAACGGACTTTAAAGACCATCTAGCTCCAACCCTTTGCCACGTGCAGGGCCACCTCCCACTAGGCTGGGTTGATCAAGGCCTCATCCCACCTGGCCTTGAAAGGAAGGAGGAAGAGAGATTTGGGGTTTTCATTTTAGGAGAGATAGGGTTTTTACCTTGCTTTTGGTGAAAAGGAAGATGGCCAGGGATTTAAAAATGAAAGCAGCTGTTGTACTCATTGCTCTGACTGGAAGGAGGCACGGACAACAGACAGCATGTCCTGGCTGCCATCCCCTTCCTTTCCTGGCTGCTGTCAGCGGTGGGAAAAGATGTGGAGGAGGGAAAGTGGAGGAGGGACCTGGATTGTCAGCCCCTGAGAACCCAGTCTGATGTTGCGGAAAGTATCTCTGCCAGAGGTGCCAGAGGTGTTGTTGCCTGGGGACCCTGGAGTTACACCTCTGCAGGTGTGGCACAGCACCTCTCTCCTGAATTTTGGTAGATTTGACTCTGTTTGCCAAGGTCTTTTGTCTTAAACAGCACCAACATCTTGTTGTTTTCCCCTTAGCATTCACAGCTTGCTCTGGGCACTTGCAGCACTTCGGAAGAATATCGGTCTGATTTGCTGCCTGCAAGAGAGTCTAATTAAACCAAAAGAACAGGATGGGAGCTGATGACACACAGCACAGCTGAGCTACTCCCAGAGCTTAACGTGGCAGCTGCAGTTTTTGTCATTTGCAAAGCCTCAGCCAACACGTTGGCCCTCGGAGTTAGAATAAATGTCTAATCACATCATTTAACTATTTGGGTTCCCAGTTCATTTTGCAAAGTGTTGTGGAAGATGGGAGAGAAGCAGTGTGAGCGCTCTTACCGCGACTGTGTCCTCCCCATACAGCAGAAATCATCATGCTGTTATCTCAGGTTCCTCCCTTCCTCATACTGGGTGGTCAGGTGGCAGAAGAAAGGAGGGGTGGTGGTGGGCAGGGGGGTTGTTGTGCTTGACCCAGTCCCCAGCACCCTCCCCTCCACTAGCTTTCAGCACTGACTGACTGCACTGTTTTTCAGCACAACACTAATTAGCTGCTGAGCACTGAGATAGTGCAGACACCAAGAGAAAAAAGGCACGAAAAGGCTTCAAAGATGTTTACTGCTTGGAGGTTTTTTTTAGCCAATAATGTGAAAGTGAGAAAAGAAATACCTAATCACTGCTGCCTGCATCCCCTGCTTTGCTGTGTGCAGGTAGATGATCCTCCAGGTTATTCTGGGGTGCGGAGGTTATGGTTTTCTCCTTCTCTGGAGACCAGCCTGGACATGTTCCTGTGTGACCTGCTGTGGATGATTCTCCTCTGGCAGAGAGGTTGGACTAGATGGTCTTTCAAGGTCCCTTCCAACCCTTACATTCTGTGATTCTGTGATTCTTTCCTTTGCATGGAGTAGTTACTCAGTGGTCCAGTGTGTTGCCTGGTGGCTAAATGTGGACAGGGAGGTACCGGTGGGATAAACAATCACTGCAGCTGAAGGGATTGAGACCCCCACATCTGAGCAGCCTAAATCCAGATTGGGGCATGGGGTGGAAGCAAGTGGAGACCTTTTCACCCATTGATTCGGCAAATGCTCTTGATTAAAGTGATGAGGACAATTAGGTGCTTACAATTCCCTATAGTGGCCCATAGCCACTAAATTATTTGCTAGTAGAGAGATTGATGCTACCTACATTCATGGGTCCTCTCTGCTTGTCCTGAGATTTTTATCAGTTAAGCTGTTTGCAAATCAACTGTTCATCTAGTCTTCACCAAGAGTGATGGAATTGAAATGACCTTCCACTCATTAATGTCTCCACTGATCCCACTGGTATTTACTTAAGTGGTGGCTGACTACAGCTACAACGTGCTTCTCTTTCTTTGTGCTCCTTCAGATAGCTCCATAGCAAATGAATGTTGAATACATCGTCCAAAATTTGGAAACAAATCTTTAAGAATAACTTCTTATTTTCCTCTAAGTCTACCTGTCTTTTCCTGATGGGAAAGGTCTTCCCCTCCACAACCATGCAAACACACTTCATCGAATTAACTGCATCATCACATTTTAAAGTTGAATATTATCTAGCACTTCTGAACAGGATTTCCAAACCTTGTTAAGGAAAGGGTATATTTGCATGGAGAAGAGGAGACTCGGGCTTCTCCGAAACAACTGGACCAGAGGGCAGGGCCTGAAGCTACTGGGGGAGGGTTAGCTTGAATATTAGGAAGCCCATCCTCCTGAAAAGGTGATCAGACCCTGGAATGGACTGCCCAGGGCAGTGGTGGAGTCTCCATCCCTGGAGGTGTTTAAGGACAGACTGGCTGTGGCCTTTATTGTCCTGGTCTGGCAGCTGTGGTGATGTTAGGTCCTGGTCTGGGCTGGATGAGCTCAGAGGGCTTTTATAGCCTCAATATTTCTGTGACTGTATGAAATTTCTGAACGAGAGTCCAGGTAGGAGACTGCCATTGATGGATGCAGTATTTCTCCTTGAAATCAGCTGCCCTCTTCAAAAAGAAATTGCCACAGACATCCCATGGGTATTCTGGATGTTTTATGTATCCACAGAGCTTTAACTTTCAACTCCAACTCATGAAAGTATAGCTTTAGATATTTTGGGCTTAGGTTGCTAAACTGAAGTGAAAGTGTTTGTGTTGGCATGGCAGCTGCAGAATGTGCACTGTGCAGCTGTGAAGACTGGGGAGCTTCACAGTGAGAACACCATTACCTGCTCGGGTCTACATACAACAAGGACTTGCCGAGACGTGAAGCATTGCAGCACCTAACTTGACCCAAAACACCAGGAAGAACTCTTAAAGACATCATAGAATCATTAGGGATTGGAAGGGACCTCGAAAGATGATCTAGTCCAATCCCCCTGCAACAGCAGGATCACCTAGACCAAGTCACACAGGAACACATCCAGGCGGGTTTTAAATGTCTCCAGTGAGGAAGACTCCACAACCACCCTGGGCAGCCTATTCCAGTGCTCCATCATCCTCACTGGGAAGAAGTTCCTTCTCAGGTTGATGTGGAACCTTCTATGTTCCAGCTTAAAACCATTGCCCCTTGTGCTATCACTACATGACACCGAGAACAACCCAGCTCCATCCTCCTGACACCCACCCCTCAAGTATTTCTAGACATTAATGAAGTCACCCCTCAGTCTTCTCTAATCCACGCTAAAGAGACCCAGCTGCCTCAGCCTCTCCTCGTAAGGGAGGTGCTCCATCTCCTTCATCATCTTCATTGCCCTATGCTGGACCCTCTCCAGCAGCTCCACATCCCTCTTGAACTGAGGAGCCCAGAACTGGATACAATACTCCAGATGTGGTCTCACCAGGGCAGAGTAGAGGGGAAGAACCTCTCGATCTGCTAACNGCAAGGATGCTGTGAGAGACCGTGTCAAATGCCTTTCTTAAGTCAAGATAGATCACATCCACCTCTCTGCCATCATCTCTCCACCTGGTTACGCCCTCATCAAAGGCTGTCAGTTTGGTCAAGCATGACTTTCCCTTTGTGAAGCCATGCTGACTGTCCCTAATGACCCTCCTGTCCTTGATGTGCCTGGAGACAGCCTCTAGTACAAATTGTTCCATCACCTTTCCTGGAATGGAGGTGAGGCTGACCGGTCTGTAGTTACCTGGGCCCTCCTTTTTTCCTTTTTAAAGATTGGGGTAACATTTGCTATTTTCCAGTCCCTAGGCACCTCTCCTGTTTCCCAGGACCTGGCAAAGATGATGGAGAGTGGCCTAGCAATGACTTCCGCCATCTCCCTCAGCACACGCGGGTGCATCTCATCTGGGCCCATAGATTTGTGCACATCCAGTTTGATCAACTTATCCCTAACCCAGTCCTCATCTGCCATGGCAGGCTCACCTGTTGCCTCAACTTCCTCTGGGCTCTCAGCAGTCTGGGGTTTAATATCAAGACAGCCCCCAGAAGTATAGACAGAGGCAAAGAAAGTGTTGAGTATCTCTGCATCCTCTGTCTCCAGAGCACCCACCTCATTCTGCAGGGGCCCTACACTGCCTCTAGTTTTAGTTTTAGCTGCAGTGTATTTGAAGAAGCCCTTTTTGTTGCCCTTGACCTCTCTTGCAAGGTTTAATTCCAAGGAGTCCTTGGCCTTTCTAGTTGCATCCCTACATTCTCTCACCAGAGCCTTATAATCACCCCAAGTGGCCACCCCCTCCTTCCATGACCTATAGGCTTGTTCTTCTTCAGTTTGTCTAGCAGCTCCCTGTTTAACCACGCAGGTCTTCTGGCCGCCTTCCTTGACTTCTTTCCTGTTGGAATGCTCTTTTCTTGTGCTGCAAGAAAGTAGTCTTTGATGTTAACCAGCTACCCTGAGCTCCTTTACCTGCCAGTACCCTGTCCCATGGGATGTCCCCTAGCAATTGCTTGAAAAGGCCAGAGTTGGCCCTTCTTGAAGTCCAGGCTTGTGATTCTGCTAGGTATTCTGCTCCTACCACATGAGACCCTGAAGTCCACCATCTCATGGTCACTACAACCAAGGCAACCCTCAGCCTTCACTGCTTCAACCAGACCCTCCTTGTTGGTGAGTATAAGATCCAGAAGGCTCCTCTCCTAGTGGGCTCCTCCACCATTTGCATCATGAAGTTGTCACTGATGCACTTAAGGAACCTTCTGGACTGTGGGTGGCTGGCTGAGTGGGTCTTTCAGCAGATGTCTGGGTAGTTAAAACTCAGCCCACTTAGATAAAGAGTAGTCTGGGTATAGATTATTATTATGAGTTACTATTATTAAACCATTATTATTTTTATTAACGTATTCTGTTTCTAATAATAACTTTATTAGAAATGCCAGTGCTTTGATTTTTTTTTTCTTAGTTTAATGGCAGCGAAGCAGAAATGCCTGAAAGTTTGGATTAAATGTGAATGTAATGATGATTAAATGCTTGGCCGAGGGAAGTTGTAATGAAGTATTTTCAACTTAATTTTTTCATACTTAGATGCCCTTTATTTATTTTTACTTAGAAATATTTTTCATTCTTCAAATCTTCATTCAGTCCAACCAAAGAGCACGGAATCACACAATGTCAAGGATTGGAGGGGACCTCCAAAGATCATCCAGTCCAACCCCTCTGCCAGAGCAGGACCAAAACTAGGGCAGATCGCTCAGAAGTGCATCCCCACAGGGCAGGAAAGTCTCCACAGCAGGAGACTCCACAATCTCTCTGGGCAACCTGTCACCCTCACAGTAAAGAAGTTCTTCCTGGAGATATTTAAAACCCGCCTGAACATGTTCCTGTGCAACTTGGTCTAGGTGATCCTGCTGTGGTAGAGGAATTGGACTAGATGCTCTTTCGAGGTAACTTCCAATCCCTAATGGTTCTGTGATTCTATGATTCTGTGTTGACATGGAATGTCCTGTGCTCCAGCTTGAACCCATTGCCCCTCATCCTATCCCAGGGCACAAGTGACAAGAGGTCGTCCCTGCCTTCTTGATGCCCAGCGCTCATGGATTTATAGACATTAATGAGATCCCCTCCAAATCTTCTCCTCTCCACACTAAAAAGCCCCAGGTCTCTCAGCCTTTCCTTGTAAGGAAGCTGTCCCTGTCTCTTCATCATCATCATAGCCTATCTCCCATAGATCTCTGTCCCTCTTGAACTGGGGAGCCCAGAACCAGACACAATACTCCAGGTGAGGTCTGTCTAGGACAGAGTAGAAGGAGAGGAGAACCTTCCTCAGTGCACTCTAGGATATTGTTGGCCTTCTTCGCCACAAGGGCACATTGCTGTCCCACAGAGAACCATCCACCAGGACTTGAAGGGGCCTTCTCCACAGAGCTGCTCTCTAGCAGGTTGTCTCCTCACCAGTGCTGGTGCATTTTATTGTTCTTTCCCAGGGTCAGGGCTCTGCACTGGCTCTTGTGGACCTCATGAGGTTATTCTTTGCCCAGCTCTCCAGTCTGTCCAAATCTTGCTGAATGGCTACACAGTCTTTGGGTGAATCAGCCGGTCCTCCCGGCTTCGTGTCATCAGCAAACTTGCTGAGAAGACACTGTCCCATCATCAAGGCTGTTGATAAAGATGTTGAACAGAACTGGATCCAGCACTGGTCCCTGGGGCACTCCATTGGTGACAGATCTCCACCTGGGATCTGCTCTGTTGATCATCACTCTCTGGGCTCTGTCATGTAGCCAGTTCTTAGTCTATCTCACTCTTCCTTCTTCTGTCCCACATAGTGTCATCTTGAACAGTCTTTTTAGCAAGTTTCCTCCTTCAAGGTTCAGAGCCTTAAAATTATGGATGAACTGTCTGTAATTGCGCATAATCCTTCTGCAGAATCCTTGCCTTTACAAACTCCTATTTCATGGGTTTTTAAGATTATTTGTTATTTAAAACATAGCTTGTTCTTTTTTATTTAGGTGCTTGAATTGCAATAACACACTTGAGTAAATTCAATTCCAGTTGAGCTTCACTCTGCTTGAGTGCTTCAAAAGCCACTTGGCTTTCTGTCGCGTACCTTTTAATGCCCTACTCCCCACAGTCTGCAGTCACTCTTCAAGAAATTCACTGCTTGTCATGGCCTATTGCTTTAATTTAAAAAGCTAAATTTGGAGCCTCTACATGGTCTGCTTTCAGTTGTGATGGTACCAAGCTGTCCAGCCGTGGGAAACTGGCAACGGACTTCTCTGTCCCTTAAAAAAATCTCAGCATTAGCGTGGTGGGAGTGGGGCAGAGAAATCCTTTGGCTGTATCATACATGGTGAAATGTAGTGCAGGTGGAAATCTAAAACCTGCCAAGAATTCTAAAAAATCCCAGCTGTCTGAAGGCAGTCTCTACCTTGAGGTATTGAGTGCACCATGGAGACACTGAGGTGGCGAGTGATGTGGCAGCAGCCAGCAGAGACGCTCACACGAGTCAGGAGGTACTGCAAGAATACCAGCAAAGCAGCAAAGCTGTGGCAACACACTTACTGCCCACTCTCCCTCTGTCTGCAGTGTCTGTCTTGTGCTGCGTGATGTTCCTGGCTCTTGGGGATAGCTTTTCCGGAGCTGTGCCCAACGGCTGTAAGGTAACCAACAGCCTAAATCTCACCATAGGTTTTGCCTTCAGGACAGCCCTCAAATCTACTTTTTCTTGACTACATTTGTACATGTGGTACCTAAAATCCTCAGGTCAGCCAAAAAATTGCCCATCCAGCCAGGGGCATGGAAGATCTTATGTCCTCTCTTTCACAAAATCAAAGAATGTGTTGGGTTGGAGGGGACCTCTAAAGGTCATCTAGTCCAACCTTCCCTACAACAAGCAGGGACAGCTCTAAATGGAATCTGTCATCAGAAAAGAATAATACAGAGGAGAGCTGATTGGTAAAAAGTTCACATAACAACCAAGGGTAGGTACAGCTGATGTCTAAAGGGTGGTAAGCGAGTCAATAAGAGCTCTTCCCACAACCTCAGCTCCCTGAACTGGCTGTAGCCAGCACAGATCAGTGATGTGCTGAATCTAGGCTACCACACTGGTGACTCCAAGTGGTTTATTGGTGTTTAGCCTTGGCAGATCAGCTTCTAATATGTTTGAAAGGCCATTTCCCTCACAGCGTCCTGCCAAGTACCATGTAAGCATAAGTTTATCTACAAAACCCCAAAACCGGGCGTTTGTGGACTTCAGCTAGTAGACAGGATGGTGTCCTTTGTCATAACATGCTAGAAGCATGTTTCACAGAATCCTAGGGTTGGAAGGGACCTCCAAAAGTCATCCAGTGCAACCCCCCCTTAGAACAAGCAGGGACAGCTCTAACTAGAAGAGATTGCCCACAGCCACATCCAGCGTGACCTTGAATGGGGTCTCTACCACCTCTGTGGGCAGCCTGTTCCAGTGATCCACTACCTTAGGTTCAAGAACTTTTTCCTCCTTCCAGCCTCAGTCTGCCCTTTTCCAACTTCAAACCATGACCCCTCATCCTATCATTCCCTGTCCTTGTTAACAGTCTTCCTCAGCCTTCTGACAGGCCTCTTTCAGGGATTGGAGGGTGACTATAATGTTCCCCTGGAGTCTTCCCATTTTCAGGCTAAGCAACCCCAGCTCTCTCAGCCTGTGCTCACAGCAGAGCAGCTCCAGCCTTCTGAGCATTTTCATGGCCTCCTCTTGCCTCACTCAAACAGCTCCACATTCATCTTGTGTTGGTGGCTCCAGAGTGAGGAAAAGAGGTTGGTTTCCATGTAAAGATTCAGTCATGCCACTGGGATGAGGAAAGTGTAAGTTGGTTACTTTCAGGAGATCTGTCCTGACCCAGGGGAGTGCCCTCCAGCACCACAGAGCACTGGGTGAGGTGTCACCTCTGTTAGAGCTGTGCCGTTGCGCTGGCACAAGTTAAAGGTTTATGGATGTCAGAGAAGGAAGAAGGGAGTACTTTGGGGTTTGCTCTATCAACTTGGTGCTCTGCAAGCAGAAGCTAGCTGGCTCTCTCTAGGCTGCAATCTGGCTGGACAGGAGCCAGTCCTAACCCAAAGCTGTGATGCTCCAAACAGTACACTGCTGACCCTAAGCTAATCAGTGATCTGAAAGGCAGGATTTGCTAGCTTAAGCCCAGTGCCACTTTAAAAACAGCTAGAGAATACCCTACCTGCCAAGAGAGCAGGCAGGCACACTGTGCGAAAGGTAAGTTCACCCAGCCTGGAGAAGTCCTTGGGTTCCAGACAGCAACCTCAAACACATTTCTGGGATTGTAGCTGTTGTCCTTTTTCTATGTCACACAAATCATCCTGAGTTGGAGTAATCGCAACGTGGCTTCCCTTGTTGCTGTTCATGGGGAGACCACTGCCGAACCTTTGAGTATTTATCGCCTTATCACGCGTCGCACCCCGTGCTGTGTGTGCACTGCAAACCAAGCTTCGCTCGTGGTGTAACTGTAACTTTGAAAAACAAAGCCGTCACTGAGTTACACTGAGAGGTCTTGTCTCTTCACTTGGAGGTAGCTCCTATGTTGTGTCACTCTTCTTGCATGAACGGTGTAGTGCGCTGTGCTGTTACGTATTTAGGGCGTATTTTCATTTAAAGAATTTAATTGTTTTTTCTTTTTAGACTTGCACATTTCTGTGAAACAGTGGAAATCTTAATATGTGAGAGATGAATATGTGCTTTTCTGTTCAGATGGCCTGAGCATTACCATTCCAGAAATAGCAGCGTTTTCCTCTGAGTCGATAAGTAGTCAAATACTTCCACTGAGGACATTTTTACTTTATCATCCATATTGTGACCAAATTTAAATTTAACTGGCAATTATTGGTGGTGAATGGAAGTTAAATATATGAGTGTTTTTCTAATTTGGTTGGGTTAATGTCATCTTCAGTGCTCCTAAGTAATTGCCATCAAGACAAAAGGCTTGTGACAGGCTCATGGGCTTCTGTATTGCTGTGGTGTATTGATTTACGCTGTGTCAGCACCAGCCACCAAGAACCAAGATGAGAGTGCAGCTTCTGCTCTCAGGAACTTTAAGATGCTTTTTATTTGCATTAAGGGACTCTAAGAAATACAGAAATACACATTCAACCCTACTGGGGAAGTTCTATACTCAGCAGCTGAAATGTCACCATATGAGATTCCCTCAATCACACCCAATTCCAAACATACACCTTCCCCACGAGGCTGGGACTCAGGGGTGTTGTTTACATTGACTAAAGGCTGCAAATCTGTGTAACCATTGAAACCACCTTGTATCAGGAATACTGTGGCCAGCAGGACTAGGGATATCATTTCAAGAAAGAGATTGTGAGGCTGGAGTGGATCCAGAGGAGCAATGGGGCTGGAGAAGTGACTGGAGGGAAAGTCTGTTGAGGAAAGGCTGAGGGAACTGGGAATGTTTAGCCCTCAAGGGGCACCTTCTCCCTCTCTCCAAGGGAAGTTGGAGTCAGCTGGAGGTCAAGCTCTTTTGCCAGGTAACTAGTGCCAGGAGAGGACAGGGCCTGAAGCTGCCAGGAGAGGGTTTGGTTGGATGTTAGGATGCCCTCCCTAGGGAAAGGGTGCTCAGACCGTGGAGTGGCCTGCCCAGGGCAGCGGTGGAGTCCCTGTCCCTGGAGATGTTGAAGGACAGACTGACCCTTATTGCCCTGGTCTGGCTTCTGTGGTGATGTTAGGTCTTCGGCTGGGCTTGATGAGCTCAGAGGGCTTTTCCAGCTTCAATAATAATTGTGTAATAATCTCCAGCTCATATGCTGAAGTTGCTTTTTTATT
Organism: Rhinopomastus cyanomelas; assembly: GCA_013400115.1. Lineage (NCBI taxonomy): Eukaryota > Metazoa > Chordata > Aves > Bucerotiformes > Rhinopomastidae > Rhinopomastus > Rhinopomastus cyanomelas. Next base: position 2,504 of record VXBP01006259.1, on the reverse strand, counting down.
TCAGTGCTTGACTCTTCCCTCCAGGATTCAGGAAGCTGTTTCTGTAGTTCCAAGAAAGGTACTTGCAGGGTGCAAGACAGTGACAAAGGGTCATTGTCCAGAGAAGGAGACTCCGCAACACACCAGGGATCATGTTCCAAGCCCTGTTCCAAGCCCTGACCACTCTGTCAGTGGCTTTTTTCCAAATATCCAGCCTAACCCTCCTCTGATGCAGCTTGAGGCCCTTCTCTCTTGGTCTATCACTAGTGACCTGTGAGAAGAGATCAGTACTCAGTTCTCGGCAGCATCTGTTTAGGTAGCTATAAAGTCTCCCCTCTTCATAAGAGAGACTGACCGCTGTCGTCTGTCATCTTTGCACTGAACATGGTGTGTATGGAACGGAGTAGCTTGTTGGTCAGTTTTGTGTCACTGCGTTGCCCACTCTTTTCCTCAGGTGCAGCCTTTCACCTTACAGCACCCTAACACGATGCACAAGATTAGCAGTGACCTTGATTTCTGCAGGACCAAGTAGAGGCAGTGCCTGAAGACGTGGTGTAGCTGTTAGCTTAACAGTTGAACTTGATGATCCTAAATGAATCTCTGTTTCTAAGTATATGTGACTTTCTGCTTCCCAGTCCTTGGTGGCAGCTGTAGGCATCAAGGGTTATCACTTCCAGAAGCAGACAGTGCCTCAGCACAAATATGCCGGTAACAGCAGAACGTACAGCTACTTAGAAGAGGCTGAGCCTAACAGTAAAGTCACCACTCAGATTCAGTGCTGTCCTAACTCAAACCAGGACACCATGCCTTTCTTATTCCAGAGAAGAAACACTCTTATCTCCTCTTGGTTGTTTTGCACCTAGCGAAAGCAACGCTCCTCTAAACACCTGACTGTTATTGAACACTTGTTATTTTCTATGCTTGATGAATACAGTCTTCAAAGTGAAATAAGGAGACTATCAGGAAATTGGTCACTTTTGTCTCCTGCGAATTGGAGCTAATTGCAGCTTGTCAAAGAAGCTATAATGGACTGGCTTAGGATTCCTGCTGAGATTGTGTTTTTCTCATGGACGCTCCCCGCAAATCTCTTTCCATACAGTCACGGCGTATTGCTCAGAAGGATGCAGGGCTAATCCTCATGGCTACATGCAGATCGACATTCTTACCTAAACGTGGGTTTTTTTCCCTATAATTTGCTTTTGTACTTCTGTTCTGAGCACTCGGCTTTCTTCCTGAGATAGTAATTTTCATGGCTTCCTGAGAATCTGGATTAAATGAGTCAGGGTTTTGTCAGCAGGATTAGGATAAAATCTAGTGGGGCATCCACGTCAAAAATAGTGTGGAATGTCCTGGCTCTGGCAACCACCTAAGCCAGGACAGCTCCAAAACCCATGTAGCACCTGTAACTAGGTCACAACATCTTCCTTACACAGAATCACAGAACATGAGGGATTGGAAGGGACATCGAAAGATCGTCAAGTCCAGCCCCCCTGCCACATCAGGATCCCCTAGATCAAGTTGCATAGGAATGTGTCCAGGAGGGTTTTAAACGTCTCCAGAGAAGGAGACTGCACAACACCCCTGGGCAGCCCCTTCTAATGTTCTGTCACCTTCACTGGGAAGAAGCTCCTTCTCATTGATATGGAACCTCCTGTGTTCCAGATGACACCCATTGCTCCTTGTCCCATCATTAGTTTATTTTTTTATTTTTATTTGCCCCCCGCCCCCTACTCCACTCTGGTGAGACCCCACCTGGAGCACTGTGTCCAGTTCTGGAGCCCTTATTACAAGAAGGATGTGGAGGTGCTGGAGCGAGTGTAGAGGAGGGCCACGAGGATGATCAGAGGGCTGGAGCAGCTCTCCTGTGAGGCCAGACTGAGAGAGTTGGGGCTGTTCAGTCTGGAGAAGAGGAGGCTCCCAGGTGACCTTATTGTGGCCTTCCAGTATCTGAAGGGGGCCTACAAAAAGGCTGGAGAGGGGCTTTTTAGGATGTGAGGTTGTTGCAGTTTGAGAACTGCTAGAATTTTCAGAAGTGCTTTCATGAGGAAGGAAAGTTGTGTTGTGTCCTGGAGGACCTGTACCCGGTTGCACAGGTCCCAAGACCCTGCTCCAGAAGCATCTGTCCTGAGACCTGCCCCTGAAAGGCGGGCTAGGGAGAGACTATAAATACCGGGGCGGGGTCTTTGTTCGCGCCCTTTTTTGGGGGCTGTGGCTCTGAAGGGAGCGCACCCCCCCACCGCCCTGGGAACGGGAGGTGGGAGGGGGGGATGTGAGAACCGCGGCTCCGAAGGGGANGGGGGGGGGGGGGGGGGGGGGGGGGGATGGGAGACCCGCGGCCCCGAAGGGGACTGCGGCCCCCGCAGCAGCCGCAACCTGCCGCGGCTTCCGAACCAGCCGCGGCCCCAGCCTGACTCCACTGCCGGCGGGCACCTGCCGCCCCGGGGTCTGGAAGCGACCCCGGCCACAACTTGCCGTGGGTGCGCAGTCCCGCTCTCATCTCTTAGAGATGCCCAGGAGTCAGAGGA
>VXBP01006258.1:372399-462164 GCA_013400115.1 Rhinopomastus cyanomelas | reverse complement strand
TCACTGGTCCCCGAACTCGACGCTGCTTTGGCTGCACGGGGAGCATTTGCNGCCCTCGGCAGCTGCCTCGGGAAAGGGGCTGGCCCGGCGCCGCTTCTGCCCCCACCGGCCCCCGGAGGGCGGAATCCGGACCCGTCAGCCCAGCCGCCGCAGGTGGGCACCGGCAACGAAATGCTTGCTGCCGGCGCCATCTTGCCGCCGGCGCCGCCATTTGTACGTCACGACGCCGACGCGACTTCGCCAAGTTACGTCACAGCGGGCGCCCCCGCCCCACGCCCGCCTCCCGGAGCTTGGCCCCGCCTTCCCCGCCCCTCGTGACTAAGCCCCTAAGCCCGGGCCCGCCCCTCCTCACCGTCCCTTTCCCACCACCAGCCGCGCAGCCCAAAGCGGGAGGCTCCGCTCCGCAGGAGGGTCGCCGAGGCCGACTCGGCGCGCAGCGCGTCCCCTTCGTAGGCGCCAGCGCTCCGGCCCCGTCAAGCGCCTTCCGCTCTACACGGCTCCTTCCACTGGGCTGCAATCGAATGCATCTGCAGTACCGGAATTTTGCCCACAGGGGGGCAGCACCGAGCACAGACACTCGCTTCGCGGCACTGTCCCGCAGTGCTCCCGATTGCAGTACCGGGAGTTTTCCACACGAGGGCAGCACCGAACGCCGCGAGCTCGAGCGCACGTTGCGGCCTCCCGTGCCGCTCGCGGGGCTGCCCCGCCCGAACCCACTGGGAACATGGGCTGCGGGCAGAGCCCCGCGGCGCATCCCTGTCTGTCGTGCTCTGCCGCCTCACATCACTGTCGGGCTCTGCAGCCCTCCGTCCGCAGCCGCCAGCTTCGCACCGCGGGTCGCAGAGGAGGCAGCGCAAGTTTGTTTTTACGTTAGCGCCTGTGAGAATGGCGGCAGGGAGGTCGTCGGCTCCGGGCCCCATCGTAGCAGGATAGAGGGGGAACAGGAGAAGGCACCAACGGGAGGAGGAAGAGAGGGACGGAAGGAAGAGGTGGGCGATGGGGAGACAGGGAGCAGGGTAACGATGAAGAGAGAGAATAGAGAGACTGAACAAACAAATGGACAGAGAGGGAGGAGAGGACCGGAAGGGACCTGCAGAATCACCAGCTGTGGATAAGTCAAAGAACAGTGAAGAGCATCAAAGAGATTGGGGAAAAGAAACTTAGGCAAGAACTGGAAACAGGGCCAGGGAGAGAGATCTAGGAAGAACACTGAAAAACTGATGTGGCACAGGACAGAGAGCAAAGAGTTAAGAATTAGAGATAGGGAGGTGGATAGGAAATTTGAAAAGCCCAGGTTCGGTCATACCTTGTGGCCTCGGCAGCCGCTCCCAGGGCTGCCCTACCTGCATCAGCACATCACCCCTTTGTCCTGCATTCCTCCACAACCACGACCTGTGTGCCCAGGAGGCAGGATACGTTTGGGGTCCAAGAGACATAGGCAAGAAGTCAAAGATGGGAACGCATCTTTTAATTGTAGAAGTCTCTCCTTTAGCAATTAGTGTGACTGCCTAGGTTTGGTGGATGGGTTGGTGTCCTTGAATGTTCTTGTCCATGGCACCTTCTTTTTGATGTTACCCCTTTTTGGGGCATCATCTGTGGCAGGTCCCATTCTTTCTGTGAGTAGCGAAATCTGATCTTAAGAGAGGTCTTAGAGTACTGGAAGTGGCTGCCCAGAGGGGTTGTAGAGTCTCCATCTCTGCAGACATTCAGAAGCCTGAGGCAGGAGGTTCAGCAACTCTGCCAGCACCACCCACTACCTCTATGATGTGACTCAGGTCCCACTCAGTGCTGGGACAACTACTGTCAACATTTCCAGAGGCGTTTCTGCCTCCAGGTACATGAACCTGATTCCTAGTCCTTGACTGAACACCAAACTTCAAAGCTCATCTAAATCCTAACTCTAACCCCTACCCCCAAACTCAAACCTTAAACCCAAATACTAACAACCAAGGGCTGTGTGAGGCAACAATTTTAAAGTCATTTTCACACACTTCATTTATTCAGGTATGTCAGAGTAGACTAGCAGGACAAGTGTAAAAAAGATTAGAAATCTCAGGTAATTCTTCTGCTCTGGGAAAGTGAGCAGCCTATTTTTTTGTGTTACAGAAGTGGCTCTGAAACTGTTGACTAGTTTGATAAAGAGATCTTTGATCACAGAAAGCTGCAGAGAGCAGCGTTAGTGACAGCACAGCTGGGAATAGATTTGTCACTATCAGCCTTAGAAACTGGGTTTTCTTTCAGATTTTGATAAAGCTGCTTTTGCAGAGGCTATCAAGCACAACTGGTACAGGCAAACCTGCTGCTGTTTATGATCTAATATCATGACAAGAACAGTGGAAGTTAGACTCACTCAGCAGTCCTCTACACTTACAACAGCTGGAAGCTCCTCTTTGTACACGGCAGAATTTCTCCACGCTCCATCACCCATAAGTTTTGTCCTTTACAAAGTGACAGTCTGGGACAGAATAAAGGGGAAATTTCTTCCCTGAAATCTGGCCTTTAAATTGCTGGAAGCCAAGCCAAATGCTGCCACCCAGCTCCAGTTTGCCCTGCGTGTATGAGTCTGAGCTTCAGTGTTTGTACAGGAACGTGCACTCGGATACACAAATACAGTGGTGGGTCCCTGTTCCGCTTCTGTATGTGTGTTCAGGAAAAGTCTGTTTTTAAAATGCTGCCTTTCCTTTCTGGTGCGCACACACCCTTCTGTCTTTTGGCACAGCATCTTCTTCCAGCCTGACTTACACACTGTGCCGACGGCTGTTGATCATAGACACAATGTGCTGCAGATCCAAACTTTTCATCATTACCTCCATGAACTCCTCGTCCTTCCTTGCTCCTTCCACAAATTCATCCAGAGAAAGTTCACCTGTGTCAGGCACAGACAGGCATCAGAATCTTGCCTCTCAATGTTTGAACCAGTACAGGAGTACAGGAATCAAAATTTGGAGACTACTTTCTGCATCTGCAATGTTCTAAAGCTTCAAGATGCCTCTGAGGATCTTTTTAAGCTTCTCCAATATTCAGACAACTCCAGCTTCCTTCTCGCCCCCACCCAACACAAAGGAAAGACTAGCTAAGGAGCAGGATCATAGTTTCCAACAAAAAAGGCTGGATGAACTGGACCATCCCTGCCATAGTGCTAACCTGCCCCATACTTGCTGGTTTGAAGTAAGTGCCAGAAGGAAGCTGTGACAGGCAGAAAGCTTGTCTGCAGCCACAAGAGCCCTTGTGCAGGGATGTGGCTAATCAGAGTTCTGAAATAACAGGAGTGTGTGTCAGAAGGCAACGAGCACGTAAAAAAACAACCAAAAAGTGTCTCTCGGGGACGTACAGCGACATGATCCAACTTCTGACCGACTGGTCCATAGCACTTCATGTGCTTGCTGTACCACCTGTACAGACCCAGTGAAGAACCTTTGAGACTGAACATGAAATCCCAGCTCATCCTTTCCCGGCTACTGAAATATTTAGGAGCAGCTTACAGGAGGAGCTATTAACACTTTCTACTTTGACACATGCTACACAGAAACATCTGGAAAGGGAAAAAAACCATAGCACTCCAAAGCCCTGCTACCAAACTCGTGTGGGCAGAACACAGCTGAAATCTAGTGCAGGGAGCGAATCCTGTCATACGGGATGGATGTGATTCCAGGAGAAAAATGCCTTGGTCAAATTGAAGGAAAACAAATTACTGGATGATAATTCATACAACAAGTAAACATAAAATGAAGAGGCGTAAGGTTCGAGCAAGAAAGGAAGGTGTACACAACTCCCCCGTAGCGCAGAGACCGTTGGGGTTTGATAACAAAGACAGGAGCCTTACCATCTCCATTCACATCAATTTTGTTGAAGACTCGGTTGGTGAACTCTTCTGCACTAGTTTCATGGTCACCACCATTAATAGCTCGAATGGCCTAAAACAAAAGCAAGCACAAAAACCAGCCTACTGACTCTTGAGACTGAAAAAGGTGTTCCACTGCAGCCTGCCAGCATGGATTCACAACAGCACAGTCATGGCTGGTACTGCTCCTCCACAAACGAACCTGCATCAGAGGAAAATGCAGCAGAAATCATCGAGCCTCGCGGCTGGCACTGAAAGATGCACAAGGAGGCTTGTTCTGGAGCACTGAACAAGCAGGATTGCCCTAAAACTGCTTAGGCAGAGGTTAAGCACCACAGAAATGGCACAATCGGGATCCACCAAACTGGTCCACTTTTTCTTACCCTGTGGTCCACCAAGCCAGGTAAAAAGCATCCAACATCCTCTGCATTTGACATCATGACATTGACATCCTTTGCAATCTGCTGTGGCCACGCATTTCCATTCCTGCACTCCCTGTTGCTGTTCATGGACTGCTTCTCCCTGAAGCTCACTGTGAAGTGTAAGCATCATTCACTACTGGTGCTGACAATTCATCTCATTCATAACCACGCAGCGCAGCACTGCCTTTCCTTTTCGTGCCTGTTTCCTTTGTTCAACAATGTCCACTCAATGCGAGGTTCGAGAGCCTTCTTATGGATTCTAAGAATATTCACTTGCTAGTTTCTATCTTCTGGCATTCGGCGTCTTCATTTTGCTAAGTACCACCTCAGAACCTTTCCAAAGCTGCCAAGAGACACTCAGCTACACCCACAAAATTTAAGTGGCACCATGGCACCAATCATCACCTCGAGACTTGTTTCTCAAGAGCCCTCTACTGAACAATTACTATACGTTGCTCCATTGTGACAACTGAGCGTTTCTACGGCGTGTGATTAGCCGGAGGCTGCGTGTCACTGCAGCTATTGACTTGGCTTGGCCTTTCCAGTGCACAGAACTAAAATTCAGACAACAATGTGCTACTGACATCTGGGTTATTTGTGACCAACTCAGGCTTCCAGTCTCTATCAAAACCATTGTTGGCCTTTCTTTTTCAGAAATGTAAATTTTTAGGGTCACTGACTCTTTCCTGCATCGTTCTAGTTTCACGTATCTTTAGAATCATTTGAAGGGCCAGTATAGCTCATTCTGGACTATTCATATGATCATGCTTATGCCTGTAATTCCAACTCCTTCAACAACAGCAATTTGCACACGAGCTCTTCCACTGGCAGCCACCCTTCCTCAAAATGTGTGCCACTGTCAGAAAGATTGTATTACGCCGACATTTCAGAGATAGCTCTAAAAAGCAAGCTGGGAGTAACTCTCTACCTACTACTCACACACAGAAAAGGACACGTGGAGACAGCAACTGAGAGTATTAAGTCTTGGAAGGTGCAATTTCAGTCCAAGTGTCATGGTTTAGACCCAGCACCACACAACCTGGTGGGATGAGGAGAATCAAATAGGCCAAGAGGCTTGTGGGTCAAGAGTTATGGTCACTGGCCACACAAATCAGAGTACGATAATACAACCAAACCCAAATCTTAAAAGCACCTTTCCCCATCTCACCATTCTTCCCAGACTCAACCTTGCTTCTGAGTTCCTGAGGAACAGGGGTAGTGGTGAGTTCATCACACATTGTCTCTGCTGTTCCTTCGTCTTCAGGGTGAAGATGGACTCCTCACACTTCCCTTGTTCCAGCATGGAGTCCCTCCCACACAATGTCCCTCCACAAGCTTCTCCAAAACAAGTCTTTCCCGCAGACTCTATTTCTTCAGAAATAGACTGCTCCATTGTAGGCTTCCCAAGGAGTCAGTATTCTTTAGCCACTTGCTCTGACCTGGGGTCCTCCACAGGCTGTTAAATGGGCATTTGCTCCAGCATTAACCTCCCTGGGCTGTAGGGAGTCAGCCTGCTGTCTCACCATGGTCTCCACCATGAACTGTGGGGAATCACTGCTCCAGCACACCTCCTCCTACTCCTTCGTCACTGATCCAGGTGTGAATGTTAGAGCTAGAGCCTTTACTGGATTATGAGCCTTTACTCTCATGTTCCACCTCTCTCTCCAGTGCAGGTTCCCCAGCAGGTTTTTATCCTACTTAAATACTTTATCGCAGAGGCACTACCTCCACTGCTGATTGGCTTGGCCTCGGCCACAACTGGGTGCAACTTGGAACCAGGGAAGCTTCTAGCAGCTTTGCACAGTAGCCCTTTGTCTGCTTCCAAACCCCACCACACAAACCAGATACACCCAGGCAGCTAACCCAACTTAGTAGAGTTAGCTCTGCTGCACCATACACCAAGGGGGTAGGGTGTGTCAAGTCTGCTACTGGCCTACTGTGAGATTGTGGGGACTTCTGCTGAAAGAAGGAATGCTGCTGAAGAAGGTCTTGTCCATGTTCATCCACACAGGGAGTAACAAAAGCCTTACTTGTTGGGGGAAACTTGTCTTTAAGAGGAAAGAACACAGAGCCCTTGAAGAACACAGACTCACCTTAATGATATTGAGCAGCTCGTGTCGATCAATGCAGCCGTTGCCGTCTACATCATAGAGCTTGAAATACCACCGCAGTTTCTGCTCCATCTTCCCGCGAAGAACAAGGCTGAGGGCAGCCACATATTCCATGAAGTCAATATATCCATCCTGCAGGAAAACAAAATCTAAATTATGATGGGAACAAACTGAGGGAGTTATGGCTCTGGAGCTGCTTTTCTAGAAGAGATGCAAAAAAAAAGTGTGTCAAAGGCAGCCTGTAGGCCAGCAAGCAGAGCTCTACTTTTTACAGCAAGGATCACAGGATTGAAAAACATGAATTTGGGATCACTGTACTGCTTGCTTTGTGTGAGATTTTCATAACTTCGCTGGGCAAAGCGACAGAAAGCCAAGATACCCAGCAGTAAAGGTTGGAAGGAGGGAGGGCACAACTGTGATTTATACAGTAACTTGAGAATTTATCCGCTTTGTCCTCCGCAGAGTTCTCAGAACATGAAAGTGCAGAGCACAGAACATTTCATCATCAGTGTCCATTGCTACTACAAGGTGGCTTTTCCTCTTGGGCGCTCTTGTTCCTTGCCCTTGTTTATAAAGGAGCTTAGATTAAGTGGCTAACCATTAACAGGCTAAGATTAACTGGTGCAGGTCCATCTCCACTAGTTGCCACACTCTTACTTGGTTCCCCTTGAGGTCATCATCATTTTACTTAGATGATAGTTTTTTGCCTTCATATGACAACATTTGAATCGGAGCATCATCGCACGGGGCTCACAGAACGCTGGAAAAGGACGAGGGGAAATGGCCTCAAGTTGCGTCAGGGGAGGTTTAGACTGGATGTTAGAAGGAAATTCTTTACTGAGAGGGTGGTTAGGTGCCGGAATAGATTGCCCAGGGAGGTGGTGGTGTCACCATCCCTGGAGGTGTTTAAGGAACGAGTGGATGCGGCGCTTGGGGATGCGGTCTAGCGGTTAGACACCAGGAGAAAGGGCTGGACTTGATGACCCCGGCGGTCCTTTCCAGCCATGATGATTCTGTGATTCTGTACAGCATCCGTAAACAAACACTAAAGTCCTGAAACATCCCAAGAAATTACAGAGGCAAAGGGAAACACTTGTGCAAGAACTATCCTTGTGTTGGCTTCATTTACAAAAATACTTCTCATGGGTGCCATAATCCCAGGCACAGACAACCTGAGGATGGGAAATGGTATTTTTTGAGGTTTGCAGTAATTTCCAATCATTACACCCACCAGAAGACGTCACCTATTCTCCTGACACCTGGCTACTCCTCTGTTAGCCTTAGGAATTCTATATTCCTTGGAATTCCATAAATCCTTGTGCCTGCTCACATGTTGTCCAAACCAACATTCTTTGCTCAGTCCCTAGGCTTTCCTTCCTCAAAACTGACTGTGTGATTTCCCACCTGTTTCATGTGTCTCTATGACTAGCTGCTCCTTGACAGGCATTTGCTCCAGCCATTCCAGAACCTTTGAGCAGAGAGCAAAGACAAATTTTCCCAGGCTGCCGTAAGTCCAGTTTTTCTGCCACTGAGATTCCAGGCCTGCAAGCACAGGCTTAGGTATATATCAATGAAAAACATGCAAAGTGAGGGGTACTGCACGCTCAAAGCAATTATGAGGGCTACTGTTTCTTGCCTTAGAGACAGCCAGCAGCCACCTGCCACAATGAGTTATAGTAGTACCCTCCTCCTCACTCCTGCAGTGTGCTGCAGCCCCCAACACTGAGAAAAGCCCCACAGACTGTCTCTGCAGCATTAATTTCAGCTGCCACATACCTGGACTTGGCTTCATCTGTGAATACTAAAACGATTTCTATTGCATTTGATCCCAGCAGTCTCTAGTGTCTAACACAAATACATTTTTTCATAATAACTGTGAGTATTTTGATAATTCTGTGAGTATCTTGCTAGTCAAACAAGGCCAATTCAGTATCTACACAGTAAGGAATTCTCACAACTCAGGGATGAACGTGCACGAGGCAGTTAGATAATGAAGTGTTATTTCTGAGGGTTAGATTAGCTAGATAATTATCTATGCACATCCATTTGCCTGTTGCGTTTAGTTACGTTAGGCCAGTGTTCCTCAGCAGCTTTCCACGTCGATGCTTGTAAGCACAATCTAAGGATTTTAAAAGTGCAGGAGCTGGTTCCCTTTTAAGCTGTACAAGGCAGAAAATTTCCTTGCTGCAGGACTCACCTTGTTCATGTCAAAGGTGCGGAACATCTGCTCGATGTACTCATTGGCTTCTGGATCCAGCCCTCGAAGCCCAAAGAATTGTTTAAATTCATGCTCTGTCAGCTGTCCAGAAGGACATTCCTTCATGAACTTTTTGTACCAGTGGTGGATCTCGACAGCCTGCAGATCATCCACTGTGGAGCTGCTATTGTTCCCCATGCGTGCTACCGAACAGTCCTCGTCCTCCCGTTGCTCTCGCAGCTCTGCCTGTCTGCTCCTGTCCACATCCAACTTTAGTGTCAGTTAAGTGAGGGATTTAACTTTCCACAAGCCAATTATAAATGTTAATCTACTTAGCGGCCGATTTACAAACCTGAAAGTTTCAATGATACAAACAGTCTTCTTAGAATGGAAACACGACGGAAGATAATCTAACAAATCACTGCTATTTCAGAAGCCAAATCAGAACGGGTGAGAAGGTTAATCAGACACGGATATCGAAAGCTATACTGGTTTTGAACACAAGCCTATTTTTAACCAGGATATAATTATACATGAAGATAAGAGGAAAAGCCACAAGATGTAGGATTTGAGGTGAAGATCTGCTCCTCTAACACGATTTGTTTTCTCAAGTACACATGTTGGATAGCTCAGTCTGTAGGACCAGGAAGTGTTACAAAATCGCCCGTCACAAACATAAAGTGACTGCTGTGTCAGCACTGCTGTGTAGTAGTGTAGTGGGTCCTTCTCTGGATCCCCACACATCCCGCTCAGGTGGTCATTAATGTCCTGGGCCAGAAACCCCAACTCCACTTCAAACAAGACGTTTTACCTAAAGCGGCAGACACAATGGGAGGGTTTAACAAAACCACTTACGAATGGGCAGGCAATGAAACAACCCACTAATTTGGGGAAGAAAGGCACCGAGACATCTCTTCAGACTTTTCAAACCCAAGCGTTTCTGCAGAAAACACACAAATTAGACTTGGAGACTCTGCTCAGCTTTTAAAGCAGAAGCGTCCCTCAGACACGGCCGGTAGCCGGGCTATAGTTTGGAAAAAATGAACGAATCCCTGTGCACACTGCACATATTTTATTTGTAGTAGTGCACAAAAAACAGGAAAAAGAATGGCCTATTTAAAATGAAGAACAATTGTAACCAAACCAAACAATATCTCAATGTGCGCTTCCCGCTGGTGCTGGCTGGTTTGTGCTGCCTGGCTTGTCCCGCCTGGGAGCTGGAGGGAGGGAAGGAGAGACGGGGGGAGCCGCCCACCTCGTTGATGCCGCTGCCCCCCTCCTCGGTCGCGCAGTCGGCAGGAAGTCATCTGCGACTGCTCGGTTCTCCCCCAGCCCCCGGCGAGGGGTTCTGTGAATACCAGCTGGCTGCATTGGAGACCCTGGGGGGCTGTATCCAGCCCGCGGGCCGGGGTTTGAGGACCCCTGGTCTAGGTGATTAGAGAGAGAAAGGCACAAAGCCGACAGCTTCTTGGCCAAAGCTGGAAGCTCCTCTGACTCCAAACCGATCACCGAAGATCCTGTGAGGAAGCCAGGGCCGATGGTATGTCCTCTGCCCCCCACTCTCTACCCCTCTTCGCCTTTCTTCCTTTGTTTCACCACTCTATTTTATCTCTGTGTGAAGACGTAACTCGTTAACCAACCACAAAGGACCTTTTCAGTGCGAAGCTGGTAAATGGCCGAACCTGGCGAAGCCCACGACAGTACAGAGGGCGCGCGCCTGGAGACCGGTCTCTGCTGCACAGACTCTGTGCAAGCGAGGACACGCACACACGGGTAGCGGGGACTAACACAGCCCTGCCTCTTCCAGGAAAGCCGCGAGTGCTCTGCTTCTAGGTAACGGGTGTATTTTCATTCCCCGTGTTGCCCGGCACGATGTTCCAGACAGACCTGCAGGGACCTGGAGCTGCTGCAGCCTCCCCTCTGCCATGTCACCAGCTCTGGCAGCTCCTTACAGCCCCCTCAGAGCCAATCACCAGGTTCACCGGAGGCTGTTTGTCACTACGGCTGGTCACCTCACCAAGCTGATTGTCTGTCCTGGGCTTGGCTGCAGTGAAAGTCATTTTCCTCCCAGCAGCTGGCATAGTGTAGTTCGGGTTTGGGATGGGAATTAACGCTGCTGATGGATGTTCTCGCTGTAGCCGAGCTCGCTGCCCGAGGCTCCGCCCGAAGTCAGCGGGCTCGGCCGAGACAGCAGCAGGACCGGGCCCTCAGCGTCCCCGGGCACTGAGCACGCCCAGCTGCCTACGTCACGTCCGGTAGCGGGGCAGCCCCGTCCGCCCCTCACCCCTCCTCTCGCTGCGCCTCGGAGGTGCCGATTGGTTCTTCCGGGTCACTGCGGCGCGGTGCCTCATTGCGATTGGCTGGCGGTCACGTCTGCCGTCGCGACTCTGTGGTCGATTGGCTTCCCTGCTGACAGAGGCGGTGACTAAGGGAGGCGGAAGCGGCGGCCGCGCGTTCGGGTGCTGAGTTGGCTGGTGAGGGCTCCGTCGAGTAGTGGCGGCGGTGGCGGCGAAGCGGGTCGGTCCCGACACAGGTCAGTATCCGCTCGCCGCTGGCCCTCGGCTCTGGCCCGCGGCTCCCCCCACCGCTGCCAGCCCGAGGAGCCGCGGCGGGTCCGGCCGCGGCCCTGGGTCTCTCGGACTCCGCGGGTCGCCGATTGCGGTCGTCCGAGCTCTCGCCCGTGGATCTGCGAGGCCGGGGCGCGACAGCGGTGGTCGCGATCGTCCCAGCCCTTCAATCCTTGTTCCCGTCAGAGCTGCCCTGCGGGAAGCGGTTGGTTCCGGAGTCCAGCAGTAGTGCCTGTTCGCCGTCAGGAGAACGGCCGGAGGAGGGGCGCTGAATTTGTGCTGAGGAACTCAGAACAAACAGGGGAAACCCAGTTCCCCTGTTCCTGTGACCGGTACCTGGAGACAGGAGCCCGATGAGATGTTACTGTTCCTGCGCTCCTGTGGCTGGGAATGGGCTCGGCTGTCTGAGCCGGGAAGGGCAGTGGATTCCGGCGTCAAGGAGCCTCTCCAGAGCGCTGCTAGTAGTGCCGGTGTTTAAAGTGTCGTGAACAGAAGTTCTTTAGTCACAGGCCTGCTGAGCATCTACAATGTGTAAAGGCCTTGCTGGGCCCAAAGAGTGGTGGTGAATGGACTTGGATCCAGGTGTCGACCAGTCACAAGTGCCGCTTCCGCTTCCCAGTTTTCGCCCAGTTTCAGTGTTGGGGCCACTCCTGCCTGAGATCCTTATTGGTGCTCTGAGTGAGGGGATTGAGTGCCCCCTCAGCCAGTTTGCAGGTGACACCTAGGGTTGGAAGTGTTGGTCTGCTGGGTTGAGGTCAGTTGTATGAGCTTCAGCAAGGCCAGGTGCTGGCTCCTGCATCTGGGTCACAACAACGTATTGCAACACTACAGGCTTTGGGGAGAGTGGTTGGGACAGCTGCTCAACAGAAAGAGACCCGAGGGTATGGATTGATTACTGACTACATGTGAGCCAGCAGTGAACTTGAGCGGCCAAGAAGGCCAATGGACTCCTGATTTGTATCAGCACTAGAGTGGCCAGCAGGAGCAGGGAAGGGACTGTCTGCTGTGCTAGGCAGTAGTGAGGCTCCTGCCTCGAGGACTAGGGTCAGTGTTGAGCACCTCCTGAACTTCAGGAGGCTATGGAGAGCTGGGGGTTGGTCTCTTCTCCCCAGGAACAGGTGACAGGACCAGAGGAAACTGCCTCAGGCTGCCCCAGGGGAAGCTGAGGTTGGCCTCTAGGAGAAACTTCTCCCTGGAAAGGGCCCTGAGGCCTTGGCAGAGGCTGCCCAGGGAGGGGGTTGAATGGCCACCCCTGGCTGGGTTTCCCAGTCGGGGAGGTGTGGAACTCAGGACCAAGGTTTGGGGTGGGTTGGGATCGAACAGCTGGGGTTACAGTTGGACTGGAGGAGCTTGAGAGTCTTTTACAACCTAAACTGTTCTGTGAGCAAAACATTTTCAGCTATAGCCTGCACACAAGCTACACGGGTTTCCATCATGAACACACTGGAGATCCTTTGTGTTGCGCTGTTACAAGCATGGAGATCCATAGCCAAGTCGGTGTGACTCTGGAAGAGGAAGAGTCGTGACTCAGAGCTGTAGTGTTTACTTTGTTGAGGTGAGGCAGTTGAACACAGAACAACCTCTATCCTTTAGTGTTTGTCTACTTCTGTTGATGAGTTTGGCCAGTGCTGCACAGGCTTTCCTGCTCTAAGCTCAGAAGTAAATACACTGTGCAAGCACCAAGGTATTTTTGCAGCAAGTCCTTGAGGTTAATGCATAGGACAGCTGCCACCTTGTGTACAGACTCTTGAAACTTGTCCCTGCTTTTGTTCTCAGGAAGGGGTCAAAGAAGACCGAGCCAGGCTCTTTCCTGCTATGCTCATTAACACACTGGTGGCAGTGGGCACACACTAGCACGCAGGAGGTTCTCTCTGAACACAGAATCATTAGGAAACACTGTTTTATTGTGTGGCTTACTGAGCACTGGCACAGAGCTGGAGAGGTTGCGGAGCTACTGTGCTTGGAGATATTCAAAAGCCATCTGAACGTGGTCCTGCACTTTATGTGGCCCTATTTGAGCAGGGAGGTTGGACCAGATGACCTCTGGAGGTTTCCTTCTACCTCACCCATTCTGTGATAAGATCTCCCCTGAGCCTTCTCTTTATTCCACTGAATCTGCATTAAGTTTCTACCTCTCATTCTGGGGTGTCCAGAACTGGACATAGCACTCCAGATCTGGCCTTAGCAGTACTGAGTAGAGAGGAGAGATCACCTCCTTCCTGGCAGTGCTCCTAATGCAGCCTAGGATGCTTTTTGCCTTGGCCCTGAGGGTGCATTGATGGCTTCCTGCAGAATCACAGAATGATAGGTGGAGATCATCCAGTCCAACCTCCTGCCAGGGCAGAATCCGCTAGAGCAGATCGCACAGGAACAGTCCAGGTCGGTTTTGAACGTCTCCAGAGCAGGAGACTTCACAGCCTCTCTGGGCAGCCTGGGCCCGGGCTCTGCTATTGTCACTGGGAAAAAGATCTTCCTTATGTTCTAATTGAACCTCCTGTCTTACAGTTTGTGTCCATTGCCCCTTGTCCTGTTGCTGGGCACCATGAAGAGCCTGGTCCCATCCTCCTGACACTCATCCTTCAGAGAAAGCATTGTTGAGATCTGTCCTCAGTTTTCTCTCCGGGCTGCGCAGCCCCTGCTCTCTCAGCCTCTCCTCATAAGGCAGATGCTCCAGCACCCTGAGCATCAAACTGGCTTCTCTGCTGGACTATCTCCAGTAGCCCCCTGTCCCTTCTGAACTAGGTAGCATCAAACTGGACCCAGTATTGCAGATGCAGCCTAACCAGAGAAGAGTAGAGGGGGTGGAGAACCTCCCTCACCCTACTGGCTACTCTCTTCATGGAGCCCAGAAGCCCTTTGGCCTTCTTGGCCACAAGGGCCCATTGCTAGCTTGTGTTCAGCCTTTGGCCCATCAGCACTCCCAGGTGTTTTTCCCTAGAGCTGCTCTCCAGCAGGACAGTCCCTTGTATTGGTTGTGTTCTTCCCCAGATGCAGCATCTACACTTGTCCTGGTTGAACCTCTTCAAGTGTCTGTTTTCCCAGCTCTCCAGCCTGCCCAGGTCACGCTGGGTGGCCGTACAGCCCTCCAGTGTCACTCACGCCACATCACCTCATGTCTCATCCCAACAGGTATTGTGACTGCATTTGTGAGCTGCGGTTTAGTGCTCAACAGGAAGATCAGATCCATCCTCTTCTGCTGCTGGTGACAGAAAGAGGCATTTTTGCATCTGGATGACTTTTTTTAAACAGCTGCCAGGACAGCAGGTTCTGCCCCTCACTGGGGTGGTGTGGGGGTGGTGCATTGCAAAGCTATAAATATAGTTACTATTGTTATCACCCCTGTGATTATAAACCTGGGAATCCAGGTCTTCTCTGTGACCACCTTAGTGAAGAGCTGATGTTGATGGAAGTTGATCTAGAAGAAAATGCAAAAGCAAGCTGTTCTGGAGCTCCATGCCTCGGTCTCTCCTGGGACTGGCTGAGAGGAGGTGCTTTTCGCTGGCTGTTATCAGTGCAGAACATGGACACTCTTGGCGTTCTGACTGTCCTTCCTGAGTAGCTTTGGTCTCTAGAACCCTTTGCGAGAGCCTGTCTGGGATGCGGCGTCTTGCCTGGTGTCATTTGTTTCGCTAGCTGCTCCTTAACCGCTTTATTCTGTAGGCTGAGGAGGCTAAGCTCTCTTCAGACAGCCTGAGAGACCAGGACATGGCTCTGCAAGAGCGGGAGAGATTTGTCATGTTTGACCTGTGCGCATGACTGACTGTAATAATCCCCAAACACAATGTGTGCAGTGAAGGATGGACTCATTTCTTTACTGTTGGGCGAGTTGTTTTCTTCTTTTTCCTCTCTCCTCCAGGAGCGTTGGTTCATGCAACCTGCTAGCAGCCGAGGGAGAAGGAAGAATGGCATGAAGGACCCACCTGTGACTGCTCTGCCTTGGAGACTTCATTATTACCGAAAGCAAGACCTATGAGCTACTCTGTGCATAGAAGAGGTTAGTGTTCACATGCCCTTCTTTGCTATTGATCCTCTAATGTGCTGTGCGATGTTTTTTGCTTCTGCAGAACGTGGTGTTTAGCAGGTGTCACTGCTACAGAAAACAATGCCCTGCTCTTCTCTCCATTGTCACTATGTCCACACCTGGAGTGGCAGTAGGAAAGCAAAGACTGTCTTGCTAGCACAAAGGAGATGAGGAATGAGTGGATCACTGTAGTCAACATTAGAAGCCTACTTCTAGCCAAACAGAGACAGCTTGGCATAGAATCACAGAATGGATCGGACTGGAAGGGACCCTAAAGATCGTCTAGTTCCACTCCCCGTGCCATAGGCAGGGACTCCTTTCACTAGTCCATAGAGTCAGAGAGTCAGTACAGTTAGAAAAGACCTCTAAGTCCAATTGTGAAGCCAGCACCGCCCTGCTTACTGAACCGTGCCCTCAAGTGCCGTGTCTACATGCTTCTTGAACCCCTCCAAGGCTGGTAACTCCACTGATGCCCTGGGCAGCCTGTTCTAATGGTTGAGCACTCTTTCTGTAAAGAAAGATCCATTCTAAACCTACCCTGGTGTGACTTGAGGCCGTTTCCTCTTGTCCCATCACTTATTGCATCTGAAAAGAGACTAACACCTTCCTCACTCCAACCACTTTTCATGTAGCTATAGACAGTGAAGTGTCCCCTCAACCTCTAGACTAAGCAATCCCAGTTCCCTCAGCTGCTCTTCATAAATCTTGTCCTCCAGACCCTTCCCTGACCTTGTTGCCCGTCTCTGGACCCACTCAAGCACCTCCCTTGTCCTTCTTGTACTGAGGTGCCCAAAACTGAAGTCAGTATTCAAGACCTGCTGTCCAGCCTGACCTTGGACACTTCCAGGGATGGAGCATCCATAGCATCTTCAGGCAACCCGTGTCAGTGCCTCACCCTCCTCACAATGAGGAATTTTTGCTCAACATCTAATCTAAAGCTCCTCTCTTTCAGTTTTAGACTTGTTTCCCTAGTCCCATCATTGCACTCCCTGATGCAAGTCCTTCCCCTGCTTTCCTGGACTTCCCTTTAAGTACTGAAAGGCCACGATACGTTCTTCCTGGAACCTTCTGCAGGCTGAACAAACCCAGCTGTCAGCCCGTCCTCAGAGGAGAGGTGTTCCAGCACCCTAATCATCTCCATAACCCTCCTCTAGACTTGCTTCTTCTTCTGCTGTGGGCTCCAGAACTGGACACAGTGCTATAAGTGAGGTCTCACCAGAGCAGGGTGGCAGAATCCCCTTCCGTGACTTGCTGCCTACTCTACTGGACACGTGGCCCAGGACACAGGTGGCTTCTGGGCAGTGAGCGTGTTGCCGACTCTTCTCTAGCTTTTCAGAGTTGCCTGTCTGCTGGGCTGCTCTTCATCCCATCATCTTCCCACATGTATTTGGGTTTGGGCTTGCCCGGATCCACATGCAGGACCTTACCCTTGGCCAGCATTTCATGAGATTCGTATGGGGCCACCTCTCAAGCCCAGTCAGGTCCCTCTGGATCACCTCCCTTCCCCTCCAGGCTGTGGACCACACCACACAGCTTGATGTTGTTGGCAGACTGGCTGCACTTGATCCCACTGTTCATGTTGCCAACAAACGGGTTAAACATGTTTTGATTGTGGAGTCTGTTTGGCGCAGACCGTTACTTAATATCACGGTGGATTCAGGTCAAGGTGAGTTGTATTTTACATTGGTGCAGTTACTCTGCCATTTCCAGGTGGCCTTCGAGCTAGGACACACCTGCGGCTTTTCTGCTAAGAGAGATGTCAAGTGTCCCATGTGACCTCTCTTCTTGGAGTGCTGGAATGGTCTGAAGGGACCTCAGGGGTTCATTTGGTCAGAGCCTCTGCTCACAGCTAACCTCAAAGTTAGATCAGGTTCCTGTGAGCCAGTTCCAGTAGTTTTACATTTTTTTCCAGATTGAAATTCCTTCTGCTGCAGCCTGTGTCCACTGCTGCCTCGTGTGCACCAGCTGTATGCCTCATGAGAGGTGTCTGGCTCTGTCTTCAGCTACCTAATAGATGGTTATGGGGAAGACAGCTACTCTATCCCTCTCGTTACCCACTGTTCTCATGGCGGAATGAGCACAGCAGTCTTGGCTGCTCTGTGTGTCCTGTAGTCCACACCCTGGGGCTTTCTGCCGTGCTCAGTTCAGTTTGTCCCTGTCACTGTCACCTATGGGAATGTTTGAACACGGCCGCTGTACTTGAGATGTAGTCTTACGACTGCTGAGTAGGAAGGTTCCGTCTCGCCTGCTGGCTGCCGCCAAATACCGTTCAGGTCTGAGCGGACCTTCTCTGCTGCGCGAGTGCACTGCTGGCTCATGCTTAGCTGACTTCTCCCCCTCTACTCTGCCCTGGTGAGACCACACCTGGAGTATTGTGTCCAGTTCTGGGCTCCTCAGTTCAAGAGGGATGTGGAGCTGCTGGAGGGAGTTCAGCGTAGAGCAACGAGGATGATGAAGGAGGTGGAGCACCTCCCTTACGAGGAGAGGTTGAGGGAGCTGGGTCTCTTTAGCTTGGAGAAGAGGAGACTGAGGGGTGACCTCATTAATGTCTGTAAATATTTGAGGGGTGGGTGTCAGGAGGATGGAGCTGGGCTTTTCTCGGTGTCATGTAGTGATAGGACGAGGAGCAGTGGTTGTAAGCCGGAACGTAGGAGGTTCCACATCAACCTGAGAAGGAACTTCTTCACGGTGAAGCTGACGGAGCACTGGA
Organism: Rhinopomastus cyanomelas; assembly: GCA_013400115.1. Classification (NCBI taxonomy): domain Eukaryota; kingdom Metazoa; phylum Chordata; class Aves; order Bucerotiformes; family Rhinopomastidae; genus Rhinopomastus; species Rhinopomastus cyanomelas. The sequence goes on along the minus strand of VXBP01006258.1, from coordinate 444,295 downwards.
ACAGGCTGCCCGGGGGGGTTGTGGAGTCTCCCTCACTGGAGATATTCAAGACCCGACTGGATGTGTTCCTGTGTGACTTGGTTTAGGTGATCCTGCTGTTGCAGGCGGATTGGACTAGATGATCTTTCGAGGTCCCTTCCAATCTGTAGTGACTCTATGATTCTATGATTCTATCCTTAGGTGGCGTTCTGCAACACAGTTGTGCAGCGAGTTGGTCCCAGCCTGTACTCCTGCATGTGTTGGTTCTACCCCAGGTGTAGGGCTCTGCATTTCCTTTTTCTGCCCTTCGTGACAGTTCTATCCATCCACTTCTTTGGCCTGTCAATACCCCTCTGGTCACTGCTTTGGCTATTGAGAACGTGATGAACTGCCGGAGGTGGATTGCATCCCGTTGCCTGGGTTAGTGGTGGAGAATGGTATCCGGCCCTCTCCCCCGAGCAGCAAGGTGTGCTTTGCTGTCGGGTGCTGCACGTTTTCCTGGTTCTTCAGCTCCGCTTGTTTGAACCCGTTTGGCTCCGAAATGTCAAGGAAAGGCGGGAAGGCGTGCTAAGCAGCAGCCAGGGAACACATGCCCTCTACAGACTATTCCCCTGTGTCAGGAGCTTGTGCCGTCACATGTGAGACACAGAGGACTCCATCTCTGTAACGCGATGCGCTTGTTTCATATTAGAAGAAAGTTTGTGTTGCATGTTCACAGGCCACATATGGCCTGTACCTCAGTGACTTAAGGCTGCTTCATCTCCTTTTGAGTAAACTGGACAGGCTGTGTTTCCAGCAAGGTGGTGTTAAGGATCAAAAATGAACTGGAAGGGTGACTTGAAATCTGGTCTAGCAGTGTGTTTGTCAACAATGCGTGCGGAGTGGCCAGGGTGTTGTCATGCGTCTTACCCGCCCAGCCTGTGCTGTTACGTTCAGAGAGCCTGGCTGCTGTTTCCAACGTGATTGTTTCTGTGTTCCTGAGGTTTCTTGGCAGAGGAGATGTGTCCGTGTGAGCCTGGCCGCCTCTGTAACGTTAAAGATCTGCAAGCAGAGGTGCCGCTGCTTCTTAGCAGTTGCGCCTCTGTGACTCTGTTCTGACTCTGTTTTGTTTCAGGCTGAAGATGCTGAGCCGTTTGTCAGGTTTAGCCAGTACTGTTCTGCAAGAGCTATCGAGTGATGATGGGGATGCGGTTACTGAAGCTTCTGCTGTAAGTACAGTGTTATCTGAAGATGTTCAGATTTTGCTGAGAGTTAGTGGGGAGTGTGAGTTGTTTGACAGTGGTGAGAGCTGTGTCCTGCCTCTTCACTGATAACTACTAGACTAAGCTGTTATCCCACTCTGCTTCACCTATGTTCCTCGCCTCTTGGGCCAGCACTTCTGTGGAGCAGACTATAATCTCCTTAGTTTTCGCACCTCAAGGTGATCCTAGAAAACAAACCAGAATTAGAGCGAGGAAAGACTTCAGGGTACTCGTGATTCTGTGTGGCAGGAGGGGGAGCTCTGCATGATTGCGTGACAGTGGGAGGCTGGGTCTGTACGTTGTCCTTGGACACCAGAGAGAGCAGGTAGTGTGCGAGTGGCAGCATCTCTCCCGTGCCGCTCATCTCACTGGCGTTGGCCGGTGTGTTTAGCCAAAGTGCTCTTTCTTTGCGTGTTTTCTCACAGGTGTCCTGAGCTTTCCGCCTGGTTTTCACCTCATGGGGTGTAGTCCTAGGCTGCACGAAGTGCTTGCAGGGAACAGAGCGCCTCTGTGAGGAGTGGAGCTGGGGGCATCATTTGGATGCTACGCTGCAGTCTGTTCAGACTACTTTTCCCTCTAGATCACTTGTTTCACTGTTTCAGGCAGAAGCTTTAGAGCCAGAAGCAGAAAGCATGGAGGAGGTGCCTGAAGAACTGTTAGAGCGCCTAGCGCAGACAGAAAAACTAGTTGTTCAGCTGAAGGATTTGATCCGAGAAAAAGATGCCCAGCTCCAGCAAAAGGAAACCAAACTCAAGGTACCATTTCTCTCGCTGCAGACCCGGGAGCAAGAGTAAAATTCCGTGTCGTCTTCCTGTGCGAGCCAGTGTCTGGTTTCTTTTGAATGTTTGAGATGCTGCGCCACTAAATGTAGTCATTCCAGATAATTAGTGGGATCCATGGCCCTAACCCAGGAGATGACTTCTGTTTGTTTCAGCCAGGGGTAGTTCCTTCTGGAGTAGCTAAGTTACATCCAAGTTACAGAGTGGGGCCCGTGCAGTGGTGACTCTAATAAATACTAATGGCTTTTGTGTGAAATTTTTCTTTCCTCCCTTCAGAGTGTTTGAGACTGAATTGGCTGTGCTGCAGTCACCCAGTAGCACGGTGGTTTTATTGCCTGTAACCAAAGACACATCTACACCCCCAGGGCATGGTGCAAGAGAAAGTGCAGTTACTTGAGGTGGTGTTGAGGGACCGTGTGTAGCAGAGGAAGTCACACCGACTGTTAAAGTCCCTTGAGTGAGCTGTGCCTTGACGAGACAGTACTAGAGCAGGAGCTATACCTGTGTGCATAGCATGGCTACCTGTCTGTATATCTCCTTTCAGAGCAGGTTTGTTTCCCAGCTGTGTTTTAATTAGCACTGCTGCAGGGGAGGCCTGTTTGGGCACAGCAGACTGACAAACCAGGTAATGTGTCCAACTGGTGTTTTCAGGGTGGTAGCACTGGAATTTTAAGTGCTGTCTGTGTCCTTCTACAGGAAGAACGAGAGGCTGCAGATGCTAAGCTGATGAAGCTTAAACTTCAGGCCAAAGCCAAGCTGGCCTCTCTGAACAAACGCATTGAAGAGCTGACGGAGAAAGGCTCTCCAGCACCTGCACAGACCTTGTCTGAAGAGCAGATACATCCCAAGGTTGGGGCCATAGGGTGTTTGTCTCTGTGTGGCTTGCCTGTGGGAAGGCTGTATTTTAGGTGATTCATTGGTGCTGTTACTTTCTGGACTTGTCACAAAGTGCCTCACTTTCAGGAGAATCGAAGCACCAGCTTAAGTCTTTCTGTCAAGTAGCTGACATTGGCAGACAGAACAGTTGAGGCTACTTCTACAGTTGGTGCACACGAATCACATCCATATATGATTGTATGTGTCTTGGAAGAACGTGATCGTTCCCAGAGCTCGAATTTGTGGTTGTGCTGCTGTCCTTCTCTGTGGCGCTCTGTGTAGCGGCCAGTGTGCAAGAAGCTTTTCCAAATCCGACTGAAAATATCAGTTCTGAAAGCTAATCCCAAGTAAGCAAACTAATCCACCCATCTTTCCCCCTCCGAGCAGTTGCTTTGCCCTGGCCTTTCAGATTATGTATATCTCTGGCTTCTTAAAGCTTCCTGTGGTGGTAGTTTTTTTAACCCCATTCTACCTCTAGCGCAGGTGCAATTAAAGCTTTCCTTGTAAGTCCATTCCAACCGCTTTCAAGACCTTCTCTGTAGGTGACGCACCCCTTGAGGAACAGTAGGTTCTTGCTGCACTACGTTACACGTCCTTCCGAAAGCCTTCCTACGTTTTCATGAGGGACATAAATACTCTGCAGACTGTGCATTGTTGGTGATCTTTGATGCAGTACCTGTAACAACAAGAAGGAAAGAGCATTAGGAATGAGACAAATCAGTGAAGTTAAAAGCATTCCCAGTCCAGATGGTTGTGCCGTAGATTGTGTGCGAGATTTGACTTACTGATACGACTCACCTCCGTGTATATGCTGAGCATTAGAGTTGGCGTAATTAGCTGTCCCAAAATGAATTGACACTTCCCGGTTAAAGAGACCACGTCCAAACCCACACAGAAGCAGGAAAATAGTTACTGAACAGAGGACAATGTGTTTTAAAGAAACGAAGGAAATGTAAAGAGGTGAAGAAGTGTAGTAGAAAGAAGCATCTGATCAGGAGTCGAGAACCGTGACGCGGTTCCGTTCTTCTCTTTGTTTTGTTTAATTGAACAGTAGTACTTGGCGGTTTGTTTGCCGCTGATTATCGTCTTCCCACTTCTTTCCTCTTGAAATGTCAGAATAACCCGGATGTGAGTGAAAGGCATAGAGAGGAAGATGAAAAGGAAGCACTAAGACAGCAGCTCAAGGAGCAAGAGGAGACTGTTCAGGATCTGAAAGAACAGCTGGCTCTAGCCCAAGTGAATCTGAAAGATGTTGAAACCAAGTCTGCAGCACAGGTACGGGAGGCATTTCCTATTGGTCAGCCTGTGCGTGTGTCTGTGTGTGTTTCCCACACCTGCTTACGCGGGCGTGACAGAAGAGAACCGTTCAGCTGGAAGGGGGCTCCAGCTGGGCCAACTGCCGGAGCGCTTCGGGGCTAACCAACAGGTAAACGTGTTTTTACAGTTGTTGGCCAAATGCCTCTTAAACACTGACAGGTTTGGGGCATCAGACACCTCCCTAAGTAGCCCGTTCAAGCGCGTGACTGCCTTTTTTTGGGTAAAAGAAGAGCTTCTTGATGTCAAGTCTGAACCTCCTGAAACAGCTTTGAGCATCACTGTGTAATTTGAGACAGCTATTCCTGAGAATGTGGCTGAGTCCTGCAGCCTGACGGAGGCAAGGCTGCCAAAGTTCTGTGCCCACCAGTCTAATCAGCCCTGTCCTGTTCCCCTTTATGATAGCTCGGATGAGAGAGCAGTAAGAACAGATACAGATATGCATTGTAGGTCTCACCAGCAGCTGTGCTTCGACACTTGGACTGCCCAGTCATTGGCCCAGGTCTCCCCAGCTGCTGGCTTGTGACCTTGCAAAGCCCCAGGTCTCATAGCTCCACTCCAGCTGCTGGTACAGACCCACTACCTCACATTCTTGGGGACACTTCTCTGGTCAGTCCAATAGTAAAAGCCCCAGTGCTCGCCTCCTTTTAAAAACCGGTGCCTTAGTGCACACACCACCACGACAGCTGCCTGGGGCTCCCTGCCCCCTTCATTAGCCAAACTCCCATGTTCTTGTTCCTGGTCCTCCAAGGCACACATGTGCACCCTGGCCAGGGCTCTTCTGGTCCCTCTGTAACCAGCCTCTCTCACTCTGGGAGCTGCACAGACACGCACACAGTGGACCAAGGCTCCATGGCCTCTGCAGTAACCTGCTCCCTTAGAGATTCACACTCAGAAGCAGGTCTTATCCTTGGAGACCCCCAAGAATCTGCTCTGACAGCTGTTGGGAACTCTCCTGGTCCATCCCATAGCAAAGTTGGCCTCTAGTCTCACTCTTGGGTACCACTCTCACACTGTCCTGACTTCCAGGCTACTTCATCAGCTAATCCTGCTCGATACTTGCTAGTGATCCCATGTTCATGTGCAAACTCACGTTTGTTCCCGGTTCTGGCGCCACAAGTTCACAGGCCCTCTGACCTGTGCTCTTGCTGCAGCTGCTGGCTGCATCTTACACAACTGAAAACTTGTGATTATACAGTAAATATGTTTTGATCATTCTGCACATTTGTAGGTGAAATTCTGTGGGTTTTGCTTTCTGGGATCTGAAATGTTGTCAGTTAATTTCCACATGTTAGTTGGATAAGGACACCATCTGGCCAAGGTGTTGTATGTCAAGTTGAAGACCTCATCACACGCCTGACACGCTGGTGCGTTTTGAAAGCAAGGCTGCGTGTCAGTCCAGCTCTCGACCTTCTTTTTCTGTTGCTGATGTTTTGTTGGGTTTTTTTTTTGCTTTGTGTGTTCAGCTGAATGAGCTGCAGGAGGTGATTTGGAAGAAAGAAGCTCTCCTGGAAGAGCAGGCTCACCAGCACCAGGCTGAATTGCTGAAGATAGCGGCCCAGTCAGAGCTGGAAGTAGAGATGCAACAGGTATATTTGATAAAATAATCTTGTTATGGGAGGAAAAGGGGAAAAAAAATGTTACCAGCCTGAAGATGCCCTGAGGGAGCAGTTCTCATCAGAGTGACTCTGAAGCAGTGAGAGGAGAGATTATTTGATTGCTTGAGGGTTTTTAGGATGCTGGTTTTGTCTTTCAAAGTCCTAGCTTCAACTACTGACTTGCAATCAGAAAATAAAGGGTAAGTTATAAAGAAGAGTTAAGTTACTGTCCTCTGGTTTTCCCTTTGTGAACCAGTGGAGAGCCTCAGGGCTCCAAGTCAAGCGTCAACAAAAGGAAGTTATTCAGGCTATTGAACAACGACTTTGTGAAAGGGGATGCAATGAGGAAAGGCAGACTGCCTTTATTAGCTTTCCACGAGCTCCTGCAGCATTGTCTGTCTTGCAGAACCTGCGCAGGCTTCAGAGGCAGCTAGAGGAGCAAGAAGCAGCTCTGCTGGGGCGAGCTCAGGTGGTGGACCTGCTACAGCAGAAGTTACTTGCTGCAGAACGACAAAACCAGGTACCTTGCAGTGCTGTGATTGTTGCCTTGCTCTGGTGTGGTATCTTGATCACTTGTGCAGAAATGGCCATGTTAGTTTATTATTGTCAGCAGGCTTCCAGCATGAAATCTGTTCAGTGCGGAATCTCTGAGGGACTTGTTTGCAGACAGGCAATCAGTGTAATTTTTACCTGTTTTCCCAAATATCTGAACTTTTGAGTTCAGTTCTGCACCTCTGTAGAAAGACTTATCCTGGTGTTAGGAAGCTGAACCTCAGTTTGGTGGTCTTTGCACACCTGTGCAGCGCTCTGTTCTCTCTTCCCGTGCATCCCAGCCAGGCACAGTGGTGGGACCTCTTGTCACCAGTTAAGAGGTGAACCTCAGTGAGCCAGCTGATACTCACTGCTGATTGTAATCCTCACCAGGGTATTTCATGGTTGGTGGCATCCTCTGACTCTTCCTCTGTCTCAGGACTCCTCCTCTCATGCACATTATATGGTCACAGGAAGTCCTTGCTAAACTTATAAACTTGAGGCCACATGGCTGCAGCTTCTCTTCATATCTGTAAAGCGAAGAGAGCTCTTCATCAGCCCCCTCCTGAACCCTTTGCTGACCACCCACAGCTCCAGGAGGAGGGCGTTTGACAGAAAGCATTCTGGCTACCGTGGCTCTATTTCTGTTCCCTGGTCGTCCTACATCTCTGCTCAAAATTGCCCAGCTTTGTGGGATGTTTCATGAAGTGGTGGGCCCTCTGTGGAGCGTTCCATTTGTGCTCAACATCCACGCTTTTGATCTGATATTTCGCTCTGTAACTGTCAAGTTCCCCCTCTTCAGCAGTAGCCCTTCCCCTTTTGGGAGGCTTTCTTTTCTCTAAGAGAAGTCATGAGCACTGTTCTGTTGTTTCATTCCTCTGTAGACCCCAGTTCTAAATCAAGGTTTACCTGCAGCAAAATGGAGCAGCTTGGTTTCTCTTGGCATCGCTTCCTTGCAGTTTGCAAGTAGTAGGACAGTTTCTTTTGAACAATTTGACGTTTCTGCCACACTTGTTTTGTCCTTTCTGCTACATAGATGTTTGAGAAGGATTTAATGGCAATTTAAAACTGCAGTCCAGGGACTTTGCTTTGGCAGTGTTGAACTGAGAGGTAATTCCCATATCCTTTTACAGACTCTCCTAGATCAGTGCCGAAAGTTGGAAGTGGATCTAAGCTCCATGAGGGAAGTGCGAGATGCAGAGAGACGAGAGTCTCAGGATCTCAGAGAGAGGATGGAGCTGGAGCTAGCCGAGAGGAAGCTGTCCTCCCATCTCTTACAGCAGGAGGTACACTGCCTCTTGGAACGGCTGGAAGAAGCGAGAAGAGCACAAGCCGAACTAGAGGTGAAGTGTAAAGACCTGGAGCAGGAAAAAAGGCTGGAAGTGGAAGAGAAAAACCTGCAGATCATTTCTCCCAAGGCGGTTGAGCAAGAGCTGCAGTGTAGCCATGCTGCCCTTGTAGCTGACGACGATCGGCTGAAGCAGGACTTTGACCAGCTATTGCCGCTGTCTGCCGGAAATGGCGCCGCAGTACAGAAACCGCAGGGTGAGCAAGCGCTGCCGTTTGGGGAAGCATTCTCAAGAGCCTAGGGATTGTTGGGTTGCCTTCTGTTTGTATCTGTTTTTTATAATGATCCATAAGAAAGTATTGGGATAACACTCCTTAATCTGATAGGAACGTAGGAGTGGTTGTGCTGTGTCGATCTGAAGGTCTCTCTGGTATGATCCCACCTTCCTGTCTTTAGCAGTGGCAGTTGGAGGGAGGTAAGAGTAGCACAGCATTTTTGGTGCTTTCCTGGTCCACAAGAGGTCCCAGCCTATAATCTTTTAAGGCCTATGGATTTCTTGACCCGAGCTTATTGTTTTTTACTTAATTTTAATAACTAGTTGGGTTTTCTCCATCACCTTACGTAATTTCTGTTTAGATGTGGCATGTTCTTCAGCGTTTGAGTTTCTGAAGCAAGGAAGGGAAGCAAACGGTGCTGTTTTCTCTGCAGACTCTGTTAGAACTGACAACGTGGACTCTGTGCCAGTGCTCAGCAATAGGGCAAGGGACAGGGAGCACAGACTGGGACACAGGAGGTTTGGTTTAAACAAACAGAACAGCTTTTTCACAATGAGGGTAACAGAGCCCTGGAACAGGCTGCCCGCAGAGGTCGTGGCATCTCCTTCTCTGGAGGAATTCAAAACCTGCCCGGAGTGTTCCTGTGCAGTCTTCTCTCTGGGGATCTCACTCTGGCAGGGAGGTTGGGCCACCTGATCTCTAGTGGTTCCGGCCGTTGTGTGATTCTGTGAGCATTCATCCTGCCTTAAGTGATTCTTTCCGATCGATTTTCTTGACAACCCAAAGTGCAGCAGCGACTGAGAAGCAAAGGCTCTCGGACACCATTGTGCGTGCAGGTAATCTGGAAGTATTCCAGAAAGAAGGCAAGCCACGCTTTAACTCCCCTTTCCCCCTCCATTAGATGAACCTATGCAGAAGTCTGAAGAACTTGTCCACTGTCAGAACAAGCTGAAGTCCCAGTCAGCAGCGCAGGTCTCTGAACTGAAGGAACAGGTATGGTCTTTCCATAAAGTCTCCTGACTATTTTCTGTGTGTGGAGGGACTGGAACCAGACAACGAGTTTGGAAACCCTTTTTCATTATGTATAGCTGGGTGAAGGCTCCGGTGATGGGGGAGCGGACCAGATGGTCTTTCGAGGTCCCTTCCAATCCCTAAGGATTCTATGATTCTCTCAGGTGATGAGAAGACAAGTTATGACTGTGGCAGCCTAGGAACAAATGAGTCAGTTTGTGCAACTTAAAAGTTGCCAAATGTTTTATTAAAAGTTTAGCTGAAAGGTTGGTTGGTGACTTTTAAATTGCTCAACTGTGTGTGTACTTGGATTTCTTTCTCTCCTTTTTCCTGATCTAAACAGGGTGAAGCAGTAATAGATCGGAAAGGGACTTTGCTTCTACACACAGGAAGCTGTGAGGGACAGAAGCCTGAAGGTGGTGAGATCATCTTACTTATCTAAATATTCTTAGATATTTAAGACTTATTCTGCCTGTTTTTAGATGGTAGACATGTGCATGTTCCTGCTTTGTTATGGTTCATCTGAGCCTCCTCCAAACACATCACCAGTACCACTTCGTATTGTCAACTGTGTATGGAAGTGTTTAAAGGGGCACAGAGCTGAGCTATCTGTGTCATTGCGGTGTGTGCTCTGAATAGAGAAGTGTTCTTATCCCTAACAGAGCTGTCTGACCTGGTCCTGAATTCTACTTCGTGTTTACATAGACGTATGTTTCGTGTCTTCAGTGGTGGCTGCGTCCCAGCAACCCTGGCGCCTTTTTTGAGTGCTGCTGAGTTGGTATTTCTGGGAAAGAGTGGCAATTGTGCAGGTTGTTCTACTGATGAAAGGTGGCTCTTCTGATGAAAGGATGAGGCATCATCTCCGAATGAGTCAGCTAGAACTTTTCTGTGGTTAGAGTTTTTCTTTGATTCTATGATTCACATTAGAAGGGATCAAAGTGGTGTTTTAGTCCAGCTTCCTCCTAGAAGCAGCATCAGCTGTGAGATAGACTGGGTTGCTCAGGCCTTTGTACCAGTCAGAGCTTGAAAATCTCCGATGATGGTAACTGAACTACTTTCCTGGGCAGCCTGTGTTGACAGTTGCCTGCCCTCATCGTGCCATGAGAGATCATTGTTGTATGCAGTTGGACCCTGTCTTGTTTTGGTACCTGCGTGTCCCCACAGCCTTCTCTCCTCCAGGTACACAAAGGCCCGTTCCCTCACCCTGTGCTCGCAGGCCTGCCCACCCCTTGTTTTCAGCTGAGTGTGCTTCAGTTTCATCGGTGCCTTTCCTATACTGGGGGCCCAAAACAGGATGTCGTGCTTGAAATGCAGTGTGAGGCTCATCCCTTTGATCCATCTTCTGGCTAGACTGGTGTTCTTATGCTCCAGGATGCTGCTGACCTTATGTGCTGCCCTGCACAGTTGCTGATGTTTAGCCTAATGTGTAGCCGATCTCCTTCATCCTTTCTTGCAGAGCTGCATTTCCAGGGGTGGAACTTTACAGTTGTCCTTGTGGAATGTCGTGAGGCTCCTGCTGCCTTATGCTTCTGGCTCGTCCAGGCTGCTGTAAACGTCAGCCCTGGCAGTGAGAGTAGCAGCTCTTTTCCTACTGCTGCGTTGTCATCTCATTTTTATCCAAATTAAGTGTGAAACTTTCTGCTGCAGCAGTTCTTTCTTCCCCTGAACTTGATAAAGGCGCTTCTTAAGCTCTCTCAGCCACCCTTTCAGCCCGTATAACAACAACTGTCGTTCGCTAAAAGGTGCTTAGAGCAATTGGTCCTGGTGGTTGCCCCTTAGAAAAAGCCAAGCCACGCTGTTCGCTGTTCGGTGACGATGTCGCACGCCTCCGCTGCGTGAGTTTCACCAACAGCCGTGTGCCTTGTTCCCAGTGCTCTCGGGAGGGTGTGCTGGGACCCCGTGAGCTTTGTTTTGCAACGAAACCATGCGTGCTTGATTGTTTCAGAAGTGCCGTGTTGGAGACTTGTTCCCCAGGAGCATCAGCAGGACGCTGTGGTGGCAGCAGAAAATGTGAAGCAGGTAATGATGAAGCAGCTGATGCAAGCTGAGACTAAAGCAGGTCAAGGACTGGCCTTAACACAGCTAAGCTGTCATGGCCCCTTTTACCAATCCTCTTTGGGTGGCTGTTACTGACTGGATTAATGACAGAAGACAGAAATAGCTTGCAAATGCTGCTTGTGCTGTGTTCTTAGCAGGCTGTTCTTCCCGTTTGCTGGCTGAGTGGTATTCCTGTGTCCTTCATCCACCCAACCCACGTTTGTGCTCTTTTCTGCCTCTTGCGAGTTAGTTCTTCAGCAAAACCATGGGCTGAAGCGATGCGTGTGAATCCAGGCCCCTGACTTGTATCATCCCTAGAGTGGCCAGCAGGAGCAGGGAAGGGACTATCCACCGTGCTGGGCAGTAGTGAGGCCCCTGCCTTGAGGACTGGGGTCAGTGTAGGGCACCTCAGTACAAGGAGGACATTGAGGGGCTAGAGATGGTCCAGAGAAGGGCAATGGAGTTGGGGAAGGGTCTGGAGAACAAACCTTAGGGGGAGCAACTGAGGGAGCTGGGGCTGGTTAGTCTGGAGAGAAGGAGGCTGAGCAGAGGCCTCAGTCTGTAGGTGCCTGAACTTCAGGAGGCTATGGAGAGCTGGGGGTTGGTCTCTTCTCCCCAGGAACAGGTGACAGGACCAGAGGAAACTGCCTCAGGCTGCCCCAGGGGAAGCTGAGGTTGGCCCTGAGGAGAAATTTCTCCCTGGAAAGGGCCCTGAGGCCTTGGCAGAGGCTGCCCAGGGAGGGGGTTGAATGGCCACCCCTGGCTGGGTTTCCCAGTGGGGGACATGGGGAGCTCAGAGCCAGTGTTTGGGGGGGGTTGGGACAGCTGGGGTCAGGGTTGGACTTGATACTATGAAAAGGACACATGAAGAACTGAAACACTCCAGAATCACACTGTCTTGTAATCGAGAGCAGATGAGGCATAAGCAGATGGGGCATTCTGTAGCCAGAATCTCTGTGCTGCGACGTTGGGAGCTGAAATGAACCGCAGTGATTTGAGAAGTCCTTCAGTTACTAGTGAGGCTCCCGTTGATTGCAGTAGCCAGCTCCAGAAGAGGTGTCCTTGAGACTACAAGATGTGACAAGCAGACACTTCCAACAGTGAGCCTTTCACAGGATTCAAAGGAACATTCAAACATGTTGTTTTCTTATAGGGAAGAGCAGATTCCTTTCATAATGGAAGAGAGCAGCTTCCTGAGGAGGATTGTCCACCTGGAATTCTAGAGTATGTTGCTGCAAAGAAGCAGAAAGAGCTCTCAGTTCTGCTGCTGGAACTGAAAGAAGCCCAAGAAGAAATAACTTTTCTGAAGGGGCAGCTCCAGGGCCCAAGCAGCCAAACTTCTACAGGTAACCAAACAGGAGGAGCAGCTAAGCAGCTGGAAGATAATTCCCAGGTACTGTGTCTTGAGAGGGAAGAGCAAAAGGCTTCGGAGACACAGTATAAGTTGGGCAGTAACACTGCCCCCTGCAAAGGGGAGATGGAGGCAAAGCAAGAGGCCTCTACAGCAGGTCCAGAGCCGGGCACCTCTCAATCTCAAGAGCTCACAGAGCTACAAAACCAACTTGCAGAGCTGAAAAGAATTGTGCAGAACTCAGAAGAATCCTATAAAAAAGATCTCGGAGAGAAAGGTGCAGAGATAAACAGACTGAACCAGCTAGTTGAGGGATACAGAAAAAACCAAGAGGATTTTGACAGTGCCGTTCGTGTTTTGACTGAAGAACGAGATCAGCTCCTGAGTCAGATGAAGGAACTTCCTACTGTAACAGAACTGCAGGAGCAAGTAAAGCAGCTTGAGGAAAATCTGTCTCTTTCTGAAAAGCAGAGACTGTCAGACAGTCAGAGCAGTCTTCTGAGAGAACAAATCCAGAGCCTTAAAAATGAGTTTAAATCCAAAGAGATAAAGATTGAAGCTTTGCAGAAGGACTTGGATGTAGCGCAGCTTCAGCTTTCTGACCAAGACGTGGAACTAAAAGATCTGAGAAGCCAGATCCAGAAGAAGGACTGCAAAGTGCTTGATCTAGAGCAACTTCTGAGGCAGAATATGGCTGAGATAGAAGAGCTTTCCCAAAAATTAGCCTTGAAGGAAGGCGAAGCAGCAAGTCTAGAGCAGCTGGTTGCTGAACGCAGCAGGACCGTGCAGAGCCTGCAGCAGACCTTGCTGGAGAAAGACCGGCAGATGACAGAGCTCAGCGTCAGCATGTCTGAGAAAATGGTCCTGCTGAATGAAGAGAAGTTTTCTCTAGGAAATGAGCTGAAGAGTCTTAAAGAGCAAATGAGTCTGTTATTAAAAGCCCAGGAAGAAAGAGACCTTGGGACATCCGAGCAGCAGGGTGAGACAGAGGCAGCAGGCAGTGGAAGGGCAGTGTCTGCAGATAAACTGGAGCTGCTGAGAAAGGAAAACGAGCAAGTCAAGTGGAAGCCGCAGGCAGCGCTGGTTAACAGGAAGGAGCTTCTGAGGAAGGTTAACAAGTTGGAGGATGAGGTAGTACAATTGAGAGGAGAACATGAATCGGAAAAATCAGTCGCTCAAGAAGCAGAAGGGGAAGAAAGCGTGACAAGAGCGATAAACACAGAAGTTAATCTTAACAGCCAGTCCAGGGAGGAGTGTCTGATTCAGCTGCTCTCTGAAAAGGAGACCAAGCTGCAGAGAATCCAGCAGAACCTGCCAAAAGATTATGAAGAGAATGAAAAAAACAGTTCAGCACCTACAAACCTTGAAGAGAACCAGGAGTCTCCTCAGAAGGAAAGGATTTCAACCCTTGAACAAGAAAAAGAACAGCTTCAAAGAAAACTTCAGGAAGCCCTGGCGTCACGCAAAGATACTATAAAAAAGGCTCAAGAAAAAGACCGGCATCACCGAGAACAGCTCAAGCAGCACAAGGATGACTACAGTGTCCTGCAGGAACAATTTGACAGGCAAAGCAAAGAGAAGGAGAGCATCCAAGCTCAGCTCAGACAACTCCAAGAGCAACAAGGATCAACAGAGAGTGTTCGTGGGAGCCAAGGTGCGTCAGACTCTTCATGCATGGAGCCAGAGAATACAACACGCAGCAGTCTCGTACAAGCGGCAGATGTTTCAGGGGAGGCGTTGAAGAAAGAGCTGGAAAAACTGCAGGTGGAGAAGGAGGAATTGGAGTGCAGCATCAGCCATGCGCAGAGGGAACTTGCTTGCAAATCAGAATTAGTCTTTCATTTGCAAGAGCACGTAGCCCAGTTGTTTCTGGAGACAGAAGAGCTGAAAAGAACCTCTGATCAGGCTGAAGCGAAGGCAGCAGCTCTTCAAACACAGTTGGAGGAGAATCGAGCAGAACGTTCTAGAGAGGACAGTGTGGAAGACCTGAAAATGCTTTTGCACCAAAAGGATGAGGAAATGGAATTTCTTCACTTGCAGTTAAGAGAGAAGAGCGAAGCTCTCAGCAACGTGCAGGTGCAGCTGCTGGAAAAAGAGGATGCAGTGAAAAGTCTGTGCAGTCAGTTGGAGGCTCAGGCTCAGGAACATGATGAACGAAGCAAACGGCTGCAGACAGAGTTGTCTGAGATCCAGGAGGCGCAGGACAATGGTGCAGAAGCAGCTAAACAGAAGAATCAGATGCAGAGGAAATTGCAAGCTGCTCTTATCTCTAGAAAGGAGGCGCTGAAGGAGAGCAGATCTCTGAAAGAGGAACTGGCTGATGCTAAAGTTACTATTGAGAATCTCAGCACCCAACTGACAGACATGGAAAGCCAGCTGCGTGGCCACGTGAAGGAAACAGATGCTTTAACAGAAAAGGTGGCGAATCTCACTGGAGAGCGAGAAAAGCTTGCTGCTGAAGTTGATCAAGTCCTCATACAGAATCAGAAGCTTGATGGGTGCTGTAAAAGCCTGACACTCACTCTAGACAGAGTTGTTGTAGAGAAGGAGAAGCTGGAGAAGGAGGTGGAATCCTTGAGGTGCTCTCAAGCCACCGAGAGTTCCGAGTGGCACGAGAAATTCAGAGAGCTTCAGAAAGAGTACGAAACACTCCTGCAGTCGTACGAGAACGTGAGCAATGAGGCCGAGCGCATCCAGCGTGTTCTGGAAACAGTTAGGAAGGAAAAGCAGGACATTTTCATGAAGCTGAAAAGCGTCGAAGTGGAGAAAGAGGAAACTGCTAAGCAGCTCCAGGAAGCTGGGCAGGAAGTTGAAGGAATGAAAGAGAAAATGAGGACATTTGCAAAATCAAAGCTACAAAAAATCCTGGAACTAGAGGAGGAGAATGAGAAGCTCAGAGCAGAGATGCACTTTGCAGATGGAGAGCGACGCAGGACTGGAGATGTCTTAACCAGCCTGAAAGAGGATCTGGAGAGCTCTAGCAGAGAATGCCAGTCTCTGTCCACTCAGCTTGAGGCCGTAAAGGCTGAAAAGGAGGCTCTTAGCAGAGAGGTCACAGACTTAAAGTGTCATCTGAAGTTAACAGAGTCTAAGCTGAAGGAAAGCGGAGACCTGGCTGACATGTGTGCTGCTCAGAAGACAGAAGGGGAAGAAACAAGTTGGGCAGCTGACAGGCCAGCATCAGTGGAGAGGACTGAAAATGAAGTGGGTGCAAGTTTTAAACCAGAGCCTCCTGTTGCAGAGCTGGACCAAAAGGCATCTGAAGGTAGTAGCCGTTGTGAAGAGCTTGGCACCTACATCCAGCAGGTAGCGGAGCTCATGGAGCGAATCACAGACCTAGAGGATAGCAGGAGGGCTTCAGAGCAACAGCTGCTCGACATCCGCACGTGCGTTGAGACTGTATCGGGTGAGAAGAGGGCTTTAGAGGCCCAAATGGACGAGAAAGTCCATGAATTGAGTGCTCTTCAGGACACAGTAGCGAAGATGGAACAAATGGTCCAAAAAACCAGCGACGACCTCGCCAGGATGACAGAACTGAAGGAAGCGCTAGAGGCTGAGAAGGATGACTTGGAAGAAAGGCTCATGCATCAGCTGGCAGAACTTAATGGGAGCATTGGAAACTACCAGCAAGACGTAACCGAGTTCCAGACCAAAAATGAGCAACTTGAACGTGAGCTGCAGAGTTTGCAGAGAGTGATGCGTGAGCTGGAGGAGGAGAAATGTCGGACGGCAGAGGAGCAAAGTAAGGCGGACTCAGCAAGGCGCAGGGAGTCTGCAGAAAAGCTGAAATGCACTTGGAGGGGAGACAGCAGCACACACGTGAAGGAGCTTCAGGAACTGCTGAAACAGAAACAGCAGGAGATTAGGCAGCTGCAGAAGGACTGTATTAAAAACCAGGAGAAGAACAGCAGTTTGGAAAGGACCGTTAAAGCTCTGGAATTTCTGCAGAGTGAGTCTCAGAAAGAGGTAGAAGCAGCCAAGAAGACTTCAGCCAAGGCAGTCGAGGACAGCAAGAAGGCTCAGGCAGAGCTTGCTCGCTGCAGAGTCGTGTTGGATGACACCCAGAGTGAGGCAGCAAGGGTTCTAGCGGAGAGTGTCAGAGTGAAAGAAGAGCTGCAGGCCAACAAAGAGAGCATTAAAATGCAAATGAAGAAAAAAGATGAGGACTTTGAGAGGAGGCTGGAACAAGAGAAAGACAAGCACTCAAAGGAAATTAAAAACATGGAAGAAAAGCTGGCAGCTTTGCAGAGGGAGAAAGACCACATGGAAGCAACTGTGGGCGATCTTCAAGACTCTCTGAAGACAAAGGATCAAGAAGCCAAGCAACTAGAAGGCAGCCTGAACAAGACACTAGCCCAGCTCGCAGCCTTCACCAAGAGCATGTCTTCCCTTCAGGATGACAGGGATAGAGTGATAGACGAATCAAAAACATGGGAGAAGAAATTCACTGAAACTATTCAAAAGAAGGAGGAAGAAATACGTTTGAGGGAGGAAACCTGTGTTGTACTAAAAGGCCAGACGGAGCAGATGACCCTGCGTGTGGAAGAACTTCAGCGTCAGATATCCAGGTAAAGGAGGTGGTGCCTCCGCAGCTCTTCTTTATTTCCGTTGGATGGGCTGCAGCCAGAGCAAGGTCTGTTCCTCTTTCAGGGAACGCAAGAAAGAAAGGGTTTTGCACGTGTACGTATGGCAGACGAGACGGAGGACTGGCAAAGCTGGCGAAGGCCTGAGACAAGGGCAGGACAGGGCTTCCTAGACAGCACTTAGCTGCGAGGTTTGCCTCTCGAGTCCTTACGCGTGAGCAGAAGCGGGAAGTGACGTTGTAGGGAGGTGCTGTGTGTTTGCCGTGTGCGCAAGCACACGGGGAGAGGGATGCTGTGAAATGGTCCTTGTTCTCGTTGCAGGGTGCCCACGTTAAACCTGTTCTCTGTGACAAGCAGTAACTACTGAGCACTGTCTATATTAATCTAAAATTTGATAGAGGTGCTTTTGCACTGAGTTGCTGCGTTCAGAGAATAAACTCGTCAGGCCAAGAGAGCACTGGGAAACTTTGCTGCAGTTTAAACCCAAAGTAAGTTCCGGGAGAAAGACGGAGCTGTGGAAACAGACCAAAGAGTCCGTCTGGGAACTGCCCAAATCTGAACCCGGGCTGTTCCTCCAGGAGTAAAATTGTTCTGTGACGTCTGTTGGCCAAACAGTTCTGGGCCCCTCAGTTCAAGCGGGATGTGGAGCTGCTAGAGGGAGTCCAGCGTAGGGCAACGAGGGTGATGAAGGAGGTGGAGCACCTCCCTTACGAGGAGAGGCTGAGGGAGCTGGGTCTCTTTAGCTTGGAGAAGAGGAGACTGAGGGGTGACCTCATTAATGCCTGTAAATATTTGAGGGGTGGGTGTCAGGAGGATGGAGCCGGCCTCTTCTCAATGTCATCTAGTGATAGGACGAGGGGCAATGGTTGTAAGCTGGAACGTAGGAGGTTCCACATCAACCTGAGAAGGAACTTCTTCACGGTGAGGGTGACAGAGCACTGGAACAGGCTGCCCGGGGGGGTTGTGGAGTCTCCCTCACTGGAGATATTCAAGACCCGACTGGATGTGTTCCTGTGTGACTTGGTTTAGGTGATCCTGCTGTTGCAGGGGGATTGGACTAGATGATCTTTCGAGGTCCCTTCCAATCCCTAATGATTCTGTGATTCTATGAAACAGTGGTTTCATTGGCTTTTTTGTTGTTGCTAGCTAGAACGTGTTAAAAATACTCCCGTGGCACCACTCCCGTTGGACAGCAGGGTGGTCGAGTTCTTCAGTGCAAGCGCAGAAATGCGTTGGTGCCTTTTGTGAGCTAGGAGAGCCCGTGAAAGCTCTCACTGTGCTTCTACAAACTGAGATACTCCTCTGGTTCTCTGGTTTGTGACTGACTTCCTCCTCTCTACTTGCAGGTTGGAATGTGACAAGAAAGACTGGGAGTCTGAATGCAGGAAGGAGATTCAGCATCATCAAAAGACGTGTCAAGTGTTGCAGGAGGAAAAGAAGGAGCTTCTGAGGCAGCTTGAAGGGTCTCAGAAAATGTACAGAGAGTCTCAGAACGAGCAACAGAAACTGGAGTCAGAAATCAGCAGCTTGAGAGACCGGCTTGCTGACACACAGAATTCCCTTACCAACAGTGCACTGGCCAGGGAGGAGCTGGGGACTGTGGTCAAGCAACAAGAGATTGGCATCCAGAATTTTAAACTCAGCTGTGAACAGCTTAAAGCTGATCTGCAGGCTTCCAAGGACCTGACAAATAAGCTGCATGAAGAAACTAGTGCCAAGGATCAAAAGATCATGAGTTTGCTGTCTGCCAAGGAAGAAGCAGTTATAGCTGCTCTAGCTGAATTACAGCAGCAACATTCTGAAGAGATTAAAGTGCTGGAGCGGAGGCTAAGTAAGGAGGAAGAGGGTAAAAAAGCCCTGGGAAATGAAAAGAAGCAGCTTCTTGACAAGCTTGAACGTCTCGCTGAGAAGATGAAGATGAGCAGAGAAGAAAGTAAGCGACAGAAGGCACAGCTGGACTCCTTCACCAAGTCCATGTCATCTTTGCAAGATGACAGAGACCGCATCGTGAGGGACTACAAGCAACTTGAGGAGCGTCATCTCGCTGTAATCTTGGAAAAGGACCAGCTAATTCAAGAGGCTGCTGCTGAAAACAATAATCTCAAGGAAGAAATCCGAAGTTTCCATGGCCGAATGGACGACCTCCACTCCGAGAACGCCAAGCTGAATGCGGAGCTGCTGCGCTATAGGGAAGATCTGAACCAAGTGGTTTCACTAAAGGACTCCCAACAGAAGCAGCTTCTCAAAACACAGCTCCAGCGGATCCAGACCCTGGAAAAGGAGAAGGCAGTCACAGAGATGCAGCTGGAAGAGTCCAGGCATGCTCAGGATGATCTCAGGGAGAGCATGGAAGCCTTGAAAGAGGATAAAACCAGTATGTCTCAAGAGATTGAAACCCTCATGTCCTCTCTGTCTCAGGTGCAGAGTGAGGTGACAGCGCTACGTGAAGGGGTTCCCATGATGGAGAGTCTGGCGCAACTGAGGGCCCAAGAGGAAGAGATGCAAATGCTGAGTCAGCAGCTCTCTCTCTCCCAGACAAGAATAGCAGAACTAGAGGAGGAACTGGTATGTGTTCGGAAGGATGCAGCCAAGAGAGTGGGAGAGGCGGAGGACAGGCTTCAAAAGGAACTGAAACACCTACATCACGATGCAGGGATAATGAGGAATGAAACAGAAACAGCAGAAGAGAGAGTAGCAGAGTTGGCACGGGACCTGATGGAGATGGAGCAGAAGCTTCTCGCAGTCACAGATGACAACAAAGAGCTCAGGGCTCAAATTCAGTCTTTCGGGAAGTCCATGAGCTCTCTTCAGGATAGCCGGGACCAGGCCAAGGAAGAGCTTCATGTTCTGAGGCAGAAGTACTGTGCAGATCTAGAGGAACGAGAGAGTCTGGTGCAGAATCTACAGAAACAGGTGGTTCGGCTACAAGAGGAGCAACATTCTGCTGCTAGGGACCGAGATGCAGTGAGGTCTGAGCTGGCAGCACTGCAGAAAGCTGCTGATGAAAGAGGTCTCCTGGCCCAAATTGAGAAGCTTAATCAGCAACTCAAAGCCAGAGATGATCGGCTTCTACATTTGTCCTCAGAACTGGAAGGCTCTTCCAGCCAAGTCAAATCCTTCTCCAGGGCTATGGCCAGCCTGCAGGATGAGCGAGACCGTCTGCTGGATGAGCTGGCCAAAGCACGTAAGGTTGAAGAAGTGAAGCAGCAAGCAGGAGGGAGCCCCTCCAGCACTCCTTCAGAAGTCCACAGTCTCAAGAAGGCACTGTCCTCCCTGCAGAATGACAGAGACAGAGTAGTAAGTCCGTGTCCTCTCTGCCTTCTCTTACTTCAAGCCCCACAGGAGAGTTGGATCTTCAGATCTTAAAATCCAACACACTTAGATCTGGTGTTTGCAATCTGAAACAGATCATTTTCCTCACAGAACCACATAATAGTTGAGATTGGAAGGGACTTGTGGGGATCTTTTGGTCTGATCCCCCTGCTCAAACAAGGTCAGCTGGAACAGGTTGCTCAAGACAGTGTCCACTCAGGTTTTTCATATCTCTGCTGGTGGATGTTGCACAGCTGTTGTGGGGAGCCTGTTCCTCCGTGGATCTGGAAACCATTTCCAGATGTGATTGCTGTGGTGGGCAATGCTCTCAAACTCTGATGGGTTCTCAGCCTGCTCAGCTGTCACTTGCTGGTGTTTGCCTTTCATTACAGGAGAGGGAGCTGAAGAACCTGCAGCAGCAGTACCTCCTCGTCGGAGTGGAGTCAGCTGAAAATGCTCACTTGAAGGCACAACTGCAGCAGTATCAGCAAGGAGCGGATGAACAGCGTCGTCTTCGAGAACAGCTGAAGCAAGAAAGTCTTTTCTACCAGCAAGAGCTCCAGCAGCTTAGGTGAGGATTGCCTCCAAGATGCAGATGTGCCCTTTCTTTCAGTAAAGAGTCAAATTGCTCCTTGGTCAAAGAGACCAAGGGGCACTGAGAGCCTCAGCTCTGCCGGTGCCAGCTCCCACTAAATCACTTTGCCCCGACTGGGAATGGACACGTTCCCTCTGTCCAGCTTCTGCCTCAGGCAAAGGATTGCAGCCCAACAAACAGGAAGGAAGTGCCTGTGTGAAATAGACCAAAGGTCTTTACGTTTTTGTTTCTTCCATCCGCTGGTGGCCAGTGTCTGGTCTGAGAGGAAACTCCAGGCTGCTGCTTGTGTTGGAGCGTCTGTGTGTTGTTACAGAACTCTCTGTTCCCAGCCGCTGGCGACCAGCCCTTGTTGTCCCGCTGATACAGCTCCTCAGAAAATGCTTGTTTCCACTGAATCACTCGGGTTGGAAGAGGCTTTTAAGCTCATCAGGTCCAACCCTTAACCCACCTGCCCCAAGGCCGCTGCTAGACTCTGTCCCTGAGCTCCAGATCTCTCCAGACTAGGGTGTCAATGAGTTCAGCCGTTCTGATAAGTTCCTTCCCGCCGTGAAATGCTTCCTTGCCCAGCGGAAGCAGCAGCTTTGATTGGCATTAATCTACATACACATTTCATTTATCTCCTGGGAAGAGGAGGTTTGTTTCCCGCCCTGCTCTACGAGGTAAGTGGAGCTAAGGCCTCAGGTCTCCGTGTTGGGGTGAGTGCTGTGGTTCTGGTGCGTTTCTGGTTGCGGCGGTGATGGTGTTGTGGTGACAAGTTGTACTGACGAGCAGCTCTGTACAGCAAGGTCACAATAATGTGCAGGGGTACCAGAAGTGTGAGAATTGAGCAAACCGTGGTGTTGAGTCAGATGCAGGATCTTCCTTCAACATGCTTCTAAGGGTCTTGGACTTAAGGGGTCGTTTTGCTCGGCTTAGTTACCAAAACTTGTGCTCTGGTGCAGGGTGACAGTAGGACGTAGTAGCCCTTAGCTCGTGCTGAGCTGCATATGTGGGCATCCTAAGTGATGCTGGTGACTTCCCGATGGTTTCCTTTGCTGAGCAGAGAGGAGAAAGCTGCGTGGGAGAAACAGAACCGCAGCATGAAGGAGCAGTTCCTGATGGCCATAGCAGAAAAAGACAAGCAGCTGAGTCACTTGCAGAGGATCACGCAAGAAATGAAGCTGCCCCTTGCCAAGCCTCCGATCTGGGAGGAGCAGTATCAGACAAAGGTGGGTGGAAATACCATGACTCTTTACTGCATAGGAAGGAGAGGCTCGACTTGAGCTCTGTGGTAACAGGTTGGACTTGATGATCTATGAGGTCTCTTCCGACCTTGGTAATACTGTGGTACTGTGATACTGTGACTTTGAGCCAGAGCGGCTTGTTCAGCTCATGCAGGCTGCAGTGCGGCATGTTTTGTGGCCCCAGGACACACCAGCAGTGTCGCGTGGATCACTGAACATCTGCAGGACTCTGACGGACCCTTGTGTTGTCTTCCCTTAGTTCATGGGCCCCTGGTGTTTCAAGAAAGGCGGTGAAGGAGCTTCCTATGCTCCTTAGATCCTTCTGAGCAGCACGGAACTTCTCGGGCCGTTCTTTCCAGATGTGTGTGCGCTGCCTCCTGTGTTGTAGCTGAGTCTGACATCTGCTTTAGCTCTGCTCTCGTGTCGCCTTCTAACATTTAAGTTTTCCGCTGAATCTTTGTTGTTGTTTTTGCTGTGATGTCCTGACTGGAGCGCAGAGCAGCTGAGGATCGAGCACTCTGCTTTGTGCCTTCCCCCTGTATCACAGTGCTGGAAGTGGAGCAGAATACGCTGAGTGCTCTGCGTGCTCTGGGGAAGGAGACCTGTCTGCTTCACATGCAGAAGCACCGCATGATGAGTGAGGGAAGGCCTTTCCTGCCCACGCCTGTAGTAGTCCCCTGAGAAGCTTTTACGTCAGTGGAGGAGAGCAGGAGTCTCCCTTATCCCTTCAACTCACGCACAGGCAGATCGAAAGCTAGAACACGCGTGCGATGCTCTGCAGGAGAGCACTGCAGTGCTGACCCTCTAGATGGTGTTGGCCAAGGGCGGCGTGCGCAGTGCTTTGCTGTTCTGTCCTCGAGCTCACTCGTCAGCCTTGTTTCCCCCTCCTGGCGTGGAGACAGCTTTAGACATCTTTTGAGAAGGACCCCAGGCCAGGGGTCTCTCCTGGTTGTTTGGATTCTTGATGACTTCTAGGGTGCTTCCGTTTAGTACCCGTTTGCAGTTCCGACTGTGCAGCTCGAGCTCCACACGTGAGCTCTGCCTGTGCAACGCTGAGCTGAGAGCACTAACGCGAGGGAGGGTTGTTGCCTGTGCACCGCAATTTTAATTGTTCTTTCTCAGCAGGTTTCTTCAGAAGCTCTGAGAGGGGATGTTTCAGGCCTAGAAACGGAGACAAAACATCTTCAGGCCCAGTTAAGTGACAGCCTAAAGGAGCTGCACCAGAAGGAGCTCAGAATTCAGCAGTTAAACACCAAGGTACCCGCTGCATCTTGTATTTCCTTGTGGAGCCTGGGATGAGGGATCCAAGAAGGAGGGTAGACTTGAAGAAGGGCTCAGGGAGTTTGGCTTCGTCTGCTTTATAGCTGCCTTGAATTTAACTGCAAGCTGTTGTAAAATGACCTTTTAGCCTCCTCTTCTGCAAGGTAAAGTGGCTCAGCTTTCACAGGAGTCATCCGCTCCGATCCCTTGATGATCCCGGTGACCTTCTGGTTCTCTAACCGTTTTGAAATCATTCAGGTTGGAAAATTGTCTTAAGGTCATTGAGTCGAGATCGTGGAGTTCGACTGTGAACATAACACTGCCAAGTCCACCACTAAGCCATGACCTGAGTGCCATCCCTCCTGTTCCAGTGCCTGACACCTTTGTCCAAACTGTCCTTGGCGCAGCGTGAGGACAGTTCCTCGCAGCCAGTCACCTGTACTTGGGAGGAGAGACCGACTTTCACCTCGCTACAGCTCCCTGGTGCTTCACAGCACAGCTGGTGACTCTGCAGCTCCTCAGGGTGTCTCCAGACCTAAGCTTTCATCCTTGTCGTGGCAGCCACTCCTCAAATTCAGTATTGGCTGCAAACGTGTGGGTGCTGTCCCCTGCCGTAGTGTATTCTCGTGCCAGAGTTGAGCGATATGTGCCGCAGGCAGGGACCAGGAGTACTCTGCTCGTTGCTGGCCACCAAGCCATTGAGGCCAGGGGTCCATCTGATTTTCAACCATGTTGTAGTTTAATGTGTGCGGTTTCTGCATGTGAGGGTTGTGGGTGATGAAGCTAAAAGCTCTGTGTCCTGGGGCTGGCTGCAGCCCCTCAGGTGCTCTGTGACAGACGTGGCAGTTAGGGTCCGGGTTAGTGCAGGGCAGGCGTGGCAGTGCAGCCGTGCCTTGGCTGGGGCTGAGCAGCGCTGGTACAGCTGCAGCACTGCCACCTCCGTTTCTCACTTGGCTCCCCATGCAGGGAGTAGAAAGGGGGTGGGCAGGAGCCTGTCGTGCCTGGGACAGTCGACCTGGATGGACTGGCTGTTCCTGATCACATTCAGGAGAATCAGTGACCGTAGCATCTGCATCGTCAGCTTTTCTGGTGCTGAATTCTAGGGCCCTTTCTGTAAAGTGACTGGAGGAAGGAGGGAAGAAGAGGAGAGGGAGAGAGAGGGAAAGAAAGATGGGGGAAGGGGAGAGGGGAACATGACACAAAGACCACAGTGTGGGAAGGATGGAGAGGAGAGGGAGAGGAGAACAAGATTATGCAGCGAAAGTTATTTCCAGGTCCCCTCTTTGTGGCTTCCTGCTTTCTAGAGTTCTGAGCAGAGCACCCTTCAGAAAGGGAGTCGCGTTCCGGAAGACACCTAGCAGGAATGTGAAATCATAGTTCATTAATTCCTGTAAGAGCCTTGGGTCATGTTCAGCACTTTCACCATCCTGCTTTGGAAGCTCATTGCTCTGTACCTCACATGGGTGTTTTGGCAGTCCTGCTCTGGAAAGCTCCGGCACGGTCCGCCAGAGATCACTGGTCTGTGGCAACTCCCGAGCTCTCCACGGAGCTCCCACCCTCCGTTATGCAGACAGTGATTCCACTTGCACAAAGATGAGAGGTTTCCACTTTGCTCTGTTCTCTCCTCAGCTGTCGCAGGTTTTTGAGGAGAAGAATGCTCTCTCCCTCCAGCTGCGCGGCAGCAGTCGGAACATCTGCGACAACCGTCAGCAGTACAGTGAGGTTCTCAACCGCTGCCTGGTGCTGGAGAGGCAGCTCCAGGAGCTGCAGTCTGCAGACAAGGGCATGGTAAGGGAGGCCTTCTCAGTGCAAGGGAGGGAAAAGTGCACTGCAGATGGATCCATGAGCTGCTGTGCGGCAGCGTAGCTACCGTCAGTCCTCTTAGCTCAGCGCTGCCTACTGTCCGTGTGTGCTTGCTTTCAGGGGCTGTTTGCAACGGACGCGGCTCCAGGAGCACCCCAAGAAAAGAACGAGCCTCCAAGAGGCAGTTACACACCAGAACTGCAGGAGCTGCAGCTGAGGTAAAGGAAGCCTGAGTAAACAGACTTGGGGCTGTTACTTGTGATGGAGGTCTCTGAGCTCGTGATGAGCCTGTTTCTGAGTGTTAGAAGAGCTCACCAAGACCTTGTGGAAGTGGAGGACCCTTTGTGTGCACTTGACAGCTGTTGGCAACGATCTCCTTGGATAGAATGAGCATCTGGGATGGGATGGGATGGGTTCTCCAGTAACTCCTGAAGTGTGTCAGTGGCCCTGGTCTCGAGACTGTTACCCTGAGAGTGTCTGGGATTGAGACTGAGTGCATGACTCCTGTCACTGTCTGCAGGTAACATCTCTCATGATTCCTCCCGCTCTTTCAAAACAGTGTTCAGAAGGTGGGGCTGTGGAAGACAGAGCTGAGCAACACTTTTCTGATCTGATGCAGAAGCTTCCAAGAGATATCTTCTCTCTTGCTTCCCAAATACTTTGGGATCCTGCTTTAGCAGGGCAATTGGAGGTCCCTTCCAGCCCCAGCAATGCTGTGATTCTGTAATTTAAGGATATTATTGAAAGATGAGAGGAAGGGTGTGGGAAGTGTGTTCACAGCCTGTGTCAGCATGCACACTGAATTAGCCCTGTTTAGGTGTTTGGTTGTTTTCTGTCAGGTTGTCTGAAATGGTGCATTTACACAGCAGCACAAAGCAGGATCTGAGGTGCTTAGAGGAGCAGCTGGAGGAAGAGCGGGACCGTCGTCTGGCTGTCGAGGAGGTGCTTTCTGCAACACAGGATCAGATCAGGAGGTGAGGGAGTTTGTGCAAACAGGCAGTGTCACCATAAACGTGTGATGACCCCAGCTGTGTGCAGGGGCACCGTGTGCTCCTCGGGCTGTGGTTTGGGCACCCAGTGAAGCGTCTCCATTGGTACCAGCTGTGGTGGTACAGGGCACTTCGCAGCCTCCTGCCACACAGCTTTCCCTTGGGCTCCCTGTTGCCAGAGCCCTGCCATGTTGACACAATGCGCTGAGTGTCTCGGGGTCAGAGCGAAGGAGGCCAACCTAGGCAGGATATTGGGATCAGCATCTAGTGAGTCACAAGATAACCTGCCTGTTTTCCCTCACTGACTGTAAAAGGGGGTTGAGTCTGTGACTTGGCTGCCAGCGTTTGTGCTTCCAGGCGTTTCCTGGAAGTGAAAACAAGCCTTGCTGTCCGGGTCTTGCACAGGCTTCCCTTGGACACGCACACCGACCAAGCCGAGAAAGAAAGGGTCTCTTTGGGAGGTTCTGGGATGAAGTTCCCTGGTGATTGCTGCACGATGCAGACAACAGCAGCCACTTCTAGCACTGAAGTCCAGGAAAGCCTCTGACAACTGACCCAACTTCTCTAACTGCTGCTGGTTGCAGGCTTTGACTGTGCTGCTTCCTCATGTCATCCTTTAACAGGAGCAACCTTGAATGTCCATAACTGGAACAGAGTTAGCAGAGACCTCTGTGGGCCAGAGCTGGCTTCCAAACTGATTTCGTAGTATCCAAAGTTCGCAGTTAAATTCTCTGTCCTGGCTTCTTCCAAGTCTCACACTGTGAGATTTCCCTTGAGTGCCCCCAAGCAGAACACAGAGAGCTCTGTCACGTTAGAGTTTGAAATTGGCGAAAGGCAAAGGGGAGAAAGAAATCGGCCACAAAAACGTTGTGAGGTTTGAAGGGACGGAGAAAGGACAGCAGTGCCGGCAGCTGAGTTGACCCCTCCGCTGGAGAAGACTGGTAACTGGACCTCCTGCCGCCCTCTCTGACGCGGAGCAGGGTGCACTTGTGGAGAGCGCAGAGCGCTCCTCAGTCCTCCTTAGGGTTTCACCAGCCCCCGGGGGGGATGGAGGACGCTGCTGGCGGTATCACAGAGTCACTCCACTCAGCCCGAGCTCGGGAGGCGCTGTGGTTGTACGCATGGCACCAGTCCTTGCCGTGGCTGCAGGCTGCTCGCAGCGGTCAGTGCCGTTTGTACGAAACAGGACCCTTTGGAAGCTCGTCTGCAGTGCTGGCCTGGGGCTCTGCACGGGAACTGACCCTGGTGTCCATGTTCTGTGGCAGGCTGCAGTCCGGCGAGTGGACATCGGCCCTGGGTGCTAGCGGTGACATGGCTCTGGGTCACGAGCACTCCTTGCTGATTGAATCCACGGACGGCAGCTTCAGCACCGTAAGAATTTCCCTTCACAGCTGTCAGCGACGGGCCCTGGCTGGTGCGAGAAAGCGTGAACTCAGAGTGTGACCCTAGAGCTGCTAAATCCTTCCGTGGGCACCTGTGAAACTGTTGGTGTCTGTGCAGGTTTCTGCTCTTGTCTTGCTCTGTTTTCCTTGCCCAGAGCCACGTGTCGTTCAGCCGTGGCTCCACTACAGTCTGCAGAAGCAGAGTGGATCTCAGAGGTCACTCGGATGGTGGCCGGCGCTGCGTGCGCCTGAAATGCGGTTCCTTGTGGGATGCTCAAGGCCCCAGTGGTGAGCAAACGGGCAAACCCTGTGCGAACAGAGTGCAGTCTCTTGCGTAAGAAGCGTGTGTGAGGCTGGCCCCAGCACCTGCCGCATCTGGAGAGTCTGCCCTTTTGCGTAGCTGCTGTCCCACTGCTTGCTTGCTGTCTTTCAAACCTGTGCCAGTTGCTGGGAGCAGCAGCGGGGAGCTGCCTGTTCATGGTGTTGAACAGCAGGCCAGCACTTGCCCATCCTGCTTGCTAAGGATGAGGTCCTTAAGAGGTCACCCTCTGGTCTCTTCAGCACTTGGGGCTGCAGCTCTCGAGGGCAGCATCAGCAGGGTTACAGTAAGAGCTATAGCTGGGCGCTACTCTGTGCTGGTGCTTGGGGTTTGTGACTGGAACAGTTTTCCCTTCCTCCTGGAACTGGGCCACATTGCCTAGGGACCCCTGAGAGATCCCGTGTAGAGATGAGGTCACTCTGCAGGAGCCTGTTCAGCAGCTTTGGCTGCAGGGGTGAAAGGAGGCAGCAGAGACGTAGCTGTTCTCTTCTCAGCCAGAGAGGAGTGAACTGGGCGTCCCAGCAGCTCGAGGCTGAGGCCCATTGATCCACTTCTGTCTCATGCAGAGGGGCTGGCGGCTCCTAGACACCAGATGTTGGAGGCAGATGTCCTACATCATGTTGCCCTTTCTCAAACAGAAGTGGAGAGAGGTGGTTTATGAGGAACCTGCAGAGAGCAGAGGAAGGGGAGGGTTTCACTGACAGTTTGCGTCAGAGCTCGGATCTGACAAGTGGGTGGATGGGTTTGGGAAGGCTGAAACGCCGGTACCCCCCTGGTCTGGTGCAGCTGTGGATGTGTCCATTCCTGTTACTGACTGGTCTCTCTTTTACTCTTCCAGACTCGGAACATCCCTGGACTACGCCGCCTGTTATGCTCGCTCTTCCGTTCCCGGACCCACTTGCCTCTGCTGGTGGCCATGTACCTGCTCGCTCTCCATGTCTTGCTCTTCCTGTGCTTCACAGGCCACCTGTGAGCAGGAGCTGCTGCCTTTTCTCGAGCCACAACCTGCTGTGCACCAGGGACCCGCGTTTCTTGTCCACAGGGTAGCACTTCACCCAGCTGCCTTCCCTTTCCAAATCAGCCCTTGAGTTGCTGCTGCACCCTGAGTCTTGTGCTTGGGCTGCGGTCTGAGCGAGCAGTACCCAGTGCTGATGCCTGGGGTCCACTTTCAGGGTGGTCGGCCGTTCCTGTGGCGCTCACTGGTGAGCGGTACATGTTTTGAGCAGGTTCTGCCCCATCTTGGACCGAATCAGTGAACTGTGCCGGGGAAACCCTGTAGCCAGCGATGAGAAAGAGAAGCTTCTTCCCTTCCTTCCGTCCTGTAGGTTAGTTCTGAGGCTCAGTGCTGCTGGGAATGGTGTCCTGCGAAGGTTTAGGCAATGCGAGCGGAGTTGCGGATCGTCTTCTGCTCGGCTGATCCGAGGAAGGGCCAGAATCAGCAGGTCTGTGTCTGCCCAGACAGCCGCACGCTGGCCATGGCCGGCCTGTGACATGGCGTCAGTCGTTTAGTTGTTGAAGAGGAGCAACGAGACAGGAAACTCTCTGAGTTGGAGGCTCCCCGTTGCAGCGTCTGTGCGATCTCACAGGGCGAGGTGCTCGCGTGTCTCCTGGAATGAGAGCAGCTGCTCGTCTGCACTCCTGTCTGCTGAGCCTTCGTCAGAAGATGAAGCCTCTGCAGGCGGTGTTGAAGGTTCCATAAGGTGCTGCGTGGGCCAAAATCAAAGGCAGAAGCTCCAGAAGGAATCCGCCTGCCCTGTGCTGAGGAAGGGACTGCAGTCTGGAACCTTCTGGCACCTCTGCTCTAAGAGCAGCCAGTTGTAGGAAACTAGTGCTGGTCACTGGGCTTGTTCCAGTCTAAACAGGGGCTTGATCTTAGAGCGCACGTGGAAAATGTGGTTTCCTAGAGAACTGAGCATGGCCTGGCATTGGGACTGTCCTCTCTGAAGGGAGGTGCTGCATGCACAGAAGGTGATTCCAGTCGAGTTTCCTGTCAGAGACCAGGTGGCCTCTGTGTTCCGAGCACTTGCCAGGACTGTGTCTGGCACTTCCAAGGCTGGTTCTTGTGGTGCTGCTGGAACATGGGGATTCTCTAGCCAGTGCACAAAGCCTGTGTGAGGAGGGATTGATTTCATGGCGGGGGCCAAAGCAGTGGCACCTCTGGCCGGCCTGTTTGTGCGCGCAGCACCCTCGGTGGTCAGTGGGAACTTCCTCGGCCCTACAATGCAGTGACCAAGTACTTTGCCTGCAGCTTCCTGGGGCCAGCGCTCCTGTACTTTAATAAAGGTTATTTTTCAGAGTGCCACGCTGCCGCTGTCACGCAGAGGTCAGGGGACTCTGGAGGGCGCCCCTCTGACAGGACCCCCGTGAGACTGTAGGTCGCTCTTGGGCACACTTGTTGTGTGCTGATTGCAGAGCCGTTTGAGTGCCCCTGGAGACGACCTTCGTCCCTGCCCTCAGAGCAAAGGCCAGCAGTGGGCTGTCGTGCAGACAGCGCTTCCCCCGTCTTCAGAAGGAGCAAGGACTCAAGGTGAAGTGTTTCCTTGCAGCCTATGGGGCACATTTTCCTGAACTGAAACGAGAAGCTTCTGCCTGATCAGAGACGTGTGACCATGTTATACCTTCAACGGATCAGTTGCGACTTGGATTAAACAGATAAATAGGTCAGATGGACTTCAGAAGGGTCTTCTGAAGGTCTGGTAATCATCCCCTGACCTGACAGCTTTGCCCAGCAAGAGATGCAGTGCTTTAGCTGATGTTCCCTTGAGGGACCTGTCCTCACTAGTTCCATGATGTCTGTGCAGCACAGTCTGAGAGGGAGACCTGTGCTCTGCCGTCTCTGGAACGTCCCAGCCGTTGCAGCGTGGCCACTGCTGAGGTGGTCTAGGGTCTGGTTTGGTGGCAGGAAGAAAGCAGCATCACAGGGGGTGGGGAGGAGGGGAAGCAGGTTACTGCATGAACATGTAGGAACCCGTCCTGATGCTCTCGGCGCCCTGTACAGACATGACATGAGGCTCCAGGTGCAGTAGCCCAGTCGCACAAGGAGGTAGAAGTGCCCTTACCAAGGTCAGATCAGCCAACTCCTCACAAGCAGAGCTGTGTTAGGGGTAGCCACAGAGGCCTCCCTCCTGAGCAGAACAGAGGCACCATACACAGCCCAGACTCTCTTTTCAGGGAAGTTTCCTGCCTCCTTGGGACCCAGCTCAGGGTTGTCACCAGATGAGCTTTGTGCTGCCTTCAGACTGTTACCCACCCTGCTCTCCCATATTGCAGCAACAAGTCCAAGGTCGATCCAACACGATCTCAAGGCCCTGGGAAGATGCTAAAAGACCCAAGAGCAGTGATGGTGCTTTCCTCAGTCCTGCTGACTGGGAGAGAGTAGAAGAAGCAAGTGAGCTGAGAAGACATCAGTACCTGGCTCTAGCACTGGTGCCTTGGGGATGCCGGCAGAAGGTGAGCCAAGGGTTGCCCTGGCATCCCATGAGGGTATTGATGCTGATGGGAGCATTTTCTCCCATCTGGGGAGCAGCGAGGACCAGGAACACATCTGAGTGCTTGTGCACCAACTCCTATGACACAAGAAACAAGGTTAAGTGGTCCATTCCCAGAGCTGTGAATCACTGGTGCTAGTGAGGCTGGAACGAGTGGGTCCCACCAGGCAGCCTGGGCCTGCCCTGGACAACCCTTTTGGGGAAGAAATTGTTCCTCAGGGCCACTCAGCCTCCCCTGGGGCAGCTTGAGGCCTCCTGTAATAAAGCCCCCTGCCATGTGGGTCAAGGGGAGGCAGTGGATGGGGTTCCCCTGTATTTTAGTGCATCGTTTGATCCCGTCCCTGGCAGCATCCCCCGGGCGAGTCTGACT
This sequence comes from Rhinopomastus cyanomelas, assembly GCA_013400115.1. Classification (NCBI taxonomy): domain Eukaryota; kingdom Metazoa; phylum Chordata; class Aves; order Bucerotiformes; family Rhinopomastidae; genus Rhinopomastus; species Rhinopomastus cyanomelas. Next base: position 412,691 of record VXBP01006258.1, on the reverse strand, counting down.
GATTGACTACACGGAACTGTTTTTGGAAGCCGTGAGAAAGGAGACCACGAGGTGGTTTTACATACTTAGAACTGTAATCGTGGTCCATCAGGGGCCACTCCTGAAGTCACCAGTTTGTATCTGGGCTGAGCACCGTGCCTGCATCCCCAAGCGCAGGCGTCATGCAGGGGAACTGCTGTGCACCAGGGCCGGTCGCGGTGCTTGTGGCTCGAGCAGAGCTGGGGGCTGGGGTGCAGGAAGTGAGAAGAGCTGAGGTTAGAACAGGAACTCGAGTAGCAGCAGCCACAAGCTGCCTCTAGCAGCAGGTGCCTGAGCGAAGAGCAGCGAGTGTGCCGGCAGGAAGGTAAGAGAGCTGCACGGGTTTTGGAAGAGGAAAGCAAGAAGCGGCAGCAGAGTGTTGGGGGTTGGTGGGTGACAAGAAGTTGTTCCTGAGCCAGAACGTGTGAGTTCAGAGTGCTCAGCGTTTGCTTCTGGGTCTGTGCTTCCGATACCGGTGCTGTCTTTGCGCTCGGAGCTCTGGAGAACCATTTCCAGACCGAGCAGCTGTTCACACGAGGTGTGGGTTCGGGTTAGGGTGGGGAGCCCCGTGTGTCTGCTGCCGTGGTGCTTTCAAGAGGAAACCAATTGGACAAACTCAAGGGTCGCAATGCTACTCTGGCTGATTCCTCGCTGCAGAGGGTGTCTGAAGCCTCGTGGTGTGAGCGGGCTGTGCTTTGTCATGGGTGCCAAGACGTATGTACAGTGGGTGGCTCTGGAGAGCACGCGGTCAGTTGCCATCCAGGGCAGGATTTAAAGCCTGTGGCTCGCTGCTGGTGCAGGCAGCTGTCGTGCAGGACATTCCTGACAAAATGAGCCTCAGACTTTAAACCCTCTGGAGTGAGAGACGTCTATAAATGGGGAAAGAAGAAGGAACGAGTTGCTGCGCTGTCCACACAAGCCCTCCCGCCTCCCCTGCTTCTGTCGGCAGTTAGGTGCATCCTGTTTGTGCTCAGGCTGTGGTCAGTGTGGACGGGGGCTGTGGAGACCGTCCCAGACCTCATGGACCTGGGGAAGGCCTCGAGCTGGATCTTCACAGTACATCTGCCCTGGTCCTGTGTCTTCTCTCTGTGTTACCCGGGTCTTGTCTGACAAAAGCAAGTCTTGGCCCTGCTGTGCTCTTCGGTTTCTGCTGTCTTTGCTCCCTGGTCTTACAGCGCTGATGCTCCAGGCAGTTGGCAAGGGCAGCTGGAAACTGAACCAGCCCCTGCCCGTCCTGGATGGGAAGGCTCTTCAGCCACCGCCTGTTGTGTTGCACAGCTGCTTCTTCAGAACCGTTTGCCTGCACAGAACCCCCGTCCTTGGCACTGCCTGGGGCCAGTTGGTGACTGGGGCCGAGAGGTTGGTGCTTTTGAGATCTAGGGAGCAAAAGCAGCTGTGCAGTAAGTCCCTGTCCCTCCTGTTTGTTCATGGGCTGACAGTGTTTGCAGTGGTGTGAAACAGGGCACAGCATCTCCATCTTTGCTGCTTTGATTCTGCCCGGTCGTTCTCTCTGCCCTCCTGGATTGCCGCTCTGGGCAGCAGCAAGAGCTCTTTGGGGCTCCTGGGCACCACAGACAGTAGGTGTTGGGAGATGGGAGCTCTGCTGTGTCAGGGCAGGCAAGTCTTCCTCCTGCTTGTAGAAACTGTTGTTGGAGGGGCTTTCCCATCACCTCTTGATGGTCACCTTGAAAGTGAAATGCAGGAGCTGCAGATTTTGCAGTACTTTTGTTCCGCTTCCTCTTCCTGGGCCTCTGCACAGCCCTTACCAGCAGCACCACAGCGGCTCCAAGCCTTCCCAGCCCTGCTCACGGGACCCTTTTAGCCCCACTGGAGGCCAGACGCGAGCACCTGAGCACCTCGCGCCGGCACTGCCAGACCGGCACGCGGCCTTCCTCTGAACCTTGTCTAGCACCCTGGGCGCTGGGTAACAGGCTGGAAAACGGGCGAGAGACTTGAGCAGCCCAGCCTCGGGTAAATGGGCACCATCTCCCGGTGGCAGGATGATCGGAGCTTCACACAGGGGTAGGGTTTGACGGGACCTCTGGAGATCATCTCGCCAAGCCGCCGCACCTGCTGGGGTGTGGCAGCTCAGCTCCACAGAAATGAGATGAAAGCAGGAGCAGTGACTGCAAGTTTGAGAACAGGACCCTGACGGCTGGACACCGGTGCTAACTGGCGTTAGAACAAGACAAGTGTGGTACCTGCGGGGTCGGTGTGTGCGAAGGTTGTGGTTCCTCCCTGCAGTCCCAGTGTGTTCTGCCAAAAGAGGAGCCGGGGCTTGGGAGCAGGTGCTTTGGGATGCCCTGCGCCGTATGAGGGTCGGGGGCATCGGCAGGGGTCTGCAAGGGTCCCACGCAGCCCAAGTGACTCCGTGACTGCAGTGATCTGAAGGGCGTGTGGGCCCATGCTGGGCTCTGGGAGACACCGCGTCCTCCTCCCACAGATGTGGAAAGCGGTCGTGGGGCACGACGTGTCGGTGAAGGTCGAGGCTCAGGGGGACGACTGGGACACTGACCCCGACTTCGTGGTGAGTGTCCGGCACGGTGAATCCACGGCAGCGGTGGTGGTGCGGGGGGCTCGCCGGCCCGGGGCGTGTGGCCGTCAGCCGGGAGAGAGGGCTACGGGTGCAGCTGTCCGGGCGGAGCCGGGGCGGCCTTGGGACGCCGGGTTACCGCAGCGCTCCGGCTTAGCAGCCGCTGCTCGGGGGCGAGGGGGGCCGCTGGGGATGGGGTCCCGGCCCCGTTTCTCCGCGGCGGGCGAGGGCTGAGCGCTCCGGTTCGCCCTACAGAACGATCTCTCGGAGAAGGAGCAGCGCTGGGGGGCCAAAACCGTCGAGGGCTCCGGACGCGCCGAGCACTTCAAGTGAGTCCGGCCCCGGCGGGGCGAGCGGCGGCACCACCCGCCCGAGGAAGGGCGCCCGGGGCGGGTTGCGTTGGGCAGCCGCTCGCCCGCTGCGGGTCGCCAAGAGCTGCCGCCGCCCGAGGGAGCGGGGCTTCACCCCGGGCTTTGCTCGCCCCCGGGCTCCGCCCTACGGGGATTCGACGTGCGGGAGCGGCCGCCCGCGCTGCTGCGGGGTTTGCTGTGCGGTACCCGCGGGCTGAGGCTCTGCCGCGGCTGATCCCGCCACTGGGACACCCCCGCAGGGGTGGCTGGAGCTGCCCGTGGGGCTCGGACGCGACACGGCCCTGAGTGGGGCCGCGGGGTGGGGCAGGGGGCACCAAGCCCACCGCTGCGGATCCCTGCCCAGCCCCGCAGAGCATCGGCATCTCCCTGCACAGCGCGGTGGGTGCGCTCACGGCGGGGTCCGGCAGCGCTGCGGAGCCACCTGGCAGCCGGGCTCCGGCCGGTGCTGTGGCCTGGGGAGGCTCTGGCTGGCTCCGCGGGTCCGATCCCACCCTGACTTGCCCTCACTGTCTCGCCAGCATCCATCAGTTGAGGAGCAAAGTGTCAGAGGAACATGAGGTCATCAAACAGAAGGAGCTGGAGAGCGGCCCCAAGGCCTCCTATGGCTACGGGGGGAAGTTTGGAACAGAGCGGGACCGAATGGACAAGGTGACAGCTGCAGGGGGTTCCTCGGAAAAGCCTTTCTCTCAAGAAGGGAAGGGCATTCCTGTCAGGGCCCGACTCTGCTTCCCTGGCTGTGCAGCCTCACACAGCTCTGGCTAAAGCATCGTCCATCTGCAGGTCCTGTTTGAACCCATTTGTCTCCAGACAAATGTCTCTCGAGTTTCCCTGCAGCACTGCCCTTAGCTGAGAAAAAGGACTGTCTGTGGTTTGTTTCAAACCCAGCTCATAGCAGTTACGTTAGGTGCCTCCCTACCTGCGACTGGAGAGGGCAGGAGTGATGATTCCCTGCTCATGGTCTCCGTCACAGACTCTGCAGTGTCCCCTCTCTGCTATAAGGCTCCAGCCTGTGTTGTCTGTTTCAACAACCACCACCCCACGTCTCCAAGCACCGCCAAACATTTAACTCTTACGTAGGAGAGAGGTGCTAAGGCTGCAGTAGCGCTCACTGTGACGTCAGGAGGGCAGGGTGGGAGCCCAGCATGGAGCTGCTGCACTCAGACCCCTCTGCGAGAGCAGAAGACCTTTGTCCGGTCTCACCAGGGTGTTGCGGGTGCTCAGCCTCTGGCCCTTCTCCTGCGGAGTGCAGGCAATTCATGGCCACACCGTGGCCAGAGCAGGAAGCGAGACCCTGGCCCTGTAAAGGGCGATCTCAGCTGGGTCTGCTGACCCTCGGTCTCAGTCGTGGAAATTCGGGAGCGAGTGCCAAAGCTGTGGGCTGTCAGCTGTGCAGACCTGCCTGTCTGCCCTCCTCAGCCGCCGCACATCCTGTGCACCGCTCTGGTGGCATTTGGGAGCGGCAACGCCCTGCTGTTGGCACGGTGAGCTGGCAGTGGGGCTGCTCTGCGGGACGGCTGCTGTTGAAGGAGCGTCACCAGTCTTGGTGCAGAGCCGGCACCGGCACCAGTCAGTTTGGACCTGTCACCTCACAGCTGCAGCCATCTCAGCAGCGGTGCGGAGCAGGTGAGCGGTGCCTGTGTCTCTGCCCACCCGTGGGTGCTCACGCCATCCCACGTCTTTTCTCAGTGCGCAGTGGGCCACGAGTACGTTGCGGATGTTGGGAAGCACTCCTCACAGACGGACGCAGCCCAGGGCTTTGGCGGGAAGTACGGAGTCCAGCGGGACCGGGCGGACAAGGTGTGTCGGGCAGGGTGCTTGGCGCTGCCCCTGGGGCACGGTGCTGCCCTGAAGATCCCACGGGTGTGGGCCTGGGCAGGCCACGGGCCATGGGCAGCCTCCGCTCGCTCACCCTGTGCGCAGGACACAAACTGAGGGCAAGGCGCAGGGCGCTGTGAGGGTGCCCTCTGCTCTTCTGTCCCGTCCTGGGGGGCTGTGGTGAGTTTCACCTCCAAACCCCCCGGTCTGTGCGGCACAGTGGTTGCCCATTGCAGGACAGAGTGGGGACAGCGGGATGCGTCCCGTCCCTCCTGTGCGCATCCCGGTGTCTGACGCTGCCCAGGCACCTCGTCTGCCACAGGGTGAGGGGTCGGGGCTGTGCCCTCTCAGCCGGGAGAACACGGGCTCTTGTGCGGGTCCGTTCCTGGCACTGTGCATGTGGGGTGAGTGGCTCAGGGGGTCTGCAGCAGCTGAGGAGAGGCCGGCTGCCTGTGTGCTGCTGCAGAGGACAGGGAGCAGGGTCCCAGCCTGGCCCCTGGAGAAGGGTGGGTGAGACGTGACTTGGCCCACAGGACTGCTGACAGCTCCCTCCTTCTTGTTCCAGTCAGCCCTGGGCTTTGAGTACAAGGGTGAGGTGGAGAAACACGCGTCCCAGAAAGGCAAGTTCGTGAACATGGGTGGCTCCCTGAAACTTTGCTCAGCTTCACCTCTGCTCCCTGCGTCCCAGGCTGTCTGCTGTGGCCCTCCTGGCGCGTGTCTCATGTTCCTGTGCCCAGCCAGTCAGCCTTGCAGCTCCCTTCTCTGCTGCTCTGCTGCCCTTCCCTCGTACATCCCACTTGTGTCCGCACGTTGCGCCAAGAGAAACTGCATCGCAGCCGAGCAGAGGGGACCTCCACACGTGCCCCCAGCGGATGGCTGACACTGTCTGTCCTCTGAGCAACTGCTCCGGAGGGAACCCAAGCACTGTAGGTAGGACCTGAGCAGCGATGTCTGAAGAAGCAGCCTGTGAGGGAAGGCACAGGAGTGGGTGTCGAACCAAGAGCCTGGGTGGCCCCCCAGCTCCTGCAGAGCTCTGGAGAGAACCCAAGCAAGGACCAGCACCTGCCCACGAGCGGCCCTGCGCACTTTGAGCACCGCAGGGACCAGAACTGGGTGAGGTCCAATGTTCTGCAGCCAGAAGGGGATGAGGGCAGGTCTGTTCCCACCTCCAAATATGGTGCTGTCAAGGAAAGAAGGACCCCGTCTGTTCTGTTTCAGAGGAAACTGTGAAAGAAGAGGATGCTTTGCAGCAGTCTTGGCTGGTCCTCGTGAGGAGTCACATGCAGTTGTGCCACGTTAACATGTCCTTGAGGAAGGGATTCTGCACTTAGGTGGAGACAGAGGGTCATCAGGCTGTGTCCAGCCAGCTCCCACTTCCTCCCCAGCTGCCCTTGCCATGTCGCCCTTCTCCCGTGCCCTCTCAGCCTGCTGTTCCCTGCTGCCCGCGACCCTTGGATTCTCCCAGCACCGTGACCCCGGGCGCCCACTCCCATGAGCACCCATCCTTGGTCATTCGCCTGTCGCTCCCTCACATCCCCTCTGCTTCTCCAAACCCGTTTTCTAGTGGTTTCCGTTGTCTCTGCTGCTTTCTCCCCGGCACCCCTCTCCAGCACCGGTGCCCATCTTTACCCCCTCCCCAGCCCTGTCCTGGGGGCAGTCTGTCACTGCGTGCACCACCCCAGACTACTCCAAGGGCTTTGGTGGCCGTTACGGCGTGGAGAAGGACAAGGTGGACAGAGCAGCAGTGGGATTCGACTACCGGAGCCCTGCAGAGAAGCACGACTCTCAGAGAGGTGAGGAGCTGGGAGAGGGCAGTGGCAGCCCTGGAGCCTGGGGCTGTGGCCACTGGGGTTTGCAACCTTCTGCACGAGTGGTGGGAAAGACCAGAGAGCTGTTGGGTGCCCACTGCCTGCTCCAAGGATCGGATGGGGAAACTGCTGCGTGTGCACAGCCGCTGGGAGGAGCGTGGGCTAAACCCCCGCGGGGGAGCAGCGGGTCTCAGTGGGCGGAAAGGGTCCTGCTGGCAGGGTGTCATCAAAGCAGGGGTGCAGGAGGAGCCCCAGCAGGCACTGACAGTGGGCAACTCGTCCCAGAGGAGGGAGGGAGGGCTGTTGCTGCAGCCAGTGGTGGGGAAACGTGGCCTTGCGGTACATCTTTAAGTCCTGGGCACAGACGAGGATTGCCTGGGCTCGCGTCTCTCCTTCCTCCCTCCCTGTCTGTTCTCTCCCACGCCTTGACCTGGGTCATTGCGGCTGAAGACTATTCTGTGGGCTTTGGTGGGAAGTTTGGAGTCCAGAGGGATCGTCAGGACAAGAGTGCCCTGGGCTGGGACCACCGAGAGGAACTGCAGCCCCACACGTCCCAGACAGGTAGGGAGCGCACACGCAGCCCGAGAGCTGGTGGGTGACACTTGGCAGAGGTCAGCTGCTGAGAACCCAGTGCCTACAGCATGTTGTGGGGGACGCTGTGAGCCCCTGGAGTGCGAGGGAGGGCAGCCAGAGTAGGCGCCTGCTTGGGTCGGTGCTGGGTGCTGAAAGCCTGTCCCTGAATGAGGCTTCCCGGAGGGTGCTGGGCTTTCTTTGCCAGGCTCTTCCCCGTTCGCAGGCTCCGTCAGCAGGGGAGCTCCTGGGGATGAGGCAGAGCAGGCTCCAGGACAGCTCGACTGCTTCAAGTGCAGCTGCGCTGCGCTCAGCCGGCAGCACCGGCTGCTCAGCCCAGGGCCGTGGGAGCAGAGCGCCGTCCGCTGCTGCACGTCCCTGGAAGGGGTGAAGGATTGGTCTGGGACAAGAGGAGGCAGCCTCAAGTTGCTCCAGGGGAAGTTTAGGCTGGACATTAGGGACAACATCTGCACGGAAGGGGTCATCAGGCCTTGGAACAGGCTGCCCAGGGTGGGAGTGGAGTCTCCATCCTGGACGTCTGTGGTAGCTGTGCAGATGTGGGGCTCAAGGGCAGGGTTCAGCGACCCAGCGGGGGCCCCGGCAGAGTCAGACTGATGGTTGATCTCGATGGTCTTTCCTGGTGCAGACATTGCCGTGCATCTGTGGCCAGCACCCCGAGCGTCACGCGTGCGCCCCCTCCGCTCAGTCCCGTGTGTGACAAGGCGCAGACAAAGCCAGCTCATGTCCCTGGTGGCAGCCCCTGGAGTCAGAGCCCCACGCGCAGTAGTAAATGCTGTCCCCTCTTTCCTTTCCCGATGCAGACCATGCCAAAGGGTTTGGAGGCCGTTACGGGGTCCAGAAGGACAGGGTGGACAAGGTAAGGGCATGTGGTATAGCCTGCAGATTGCTGCTCCTCGCACGGCTGCAAGAGAAGAGGCTTCCTGGTGCAGCCAGGGCCCCACCGCTCAGCGCAAGGGAGAGGGAAGTGCCCAGCGTCCACACCAGAGGGTGTGGAGGGGTGCGGCGGAGGGGAGACCGCGGCGCAAGGAGGAACAAGTTGTTTGCCTGTTCTCAGCTGCTTTTGACGCGTTCCACTCTCGGGCTGCACAGTCAGGCACCCGCTTTCCCTTGGGGCCAGCACAGCTTTCTGAGGGCAACGTCCCGTGTCCCCAGGTTGAGACCCGGGGGTGCTTTGCCCGACTGGCATCGCTCCTGCAGGCATCACCCTGAGCGCAGGGTGAGCGGTCATAGAGCCGGGAGAGGTCCGAGAGGCCACAGCCCCTTGCACAAACTGTCTGCGACGCAGGAGAGGACCTGGATCAGACTGAGCACCTGTCTGGGGCTGTGTCCCCACACTGGCTGGGGGGTGATGGTGGTGCAAACAGCAGAGTCACACAGAGTCGTTCTCGCCTTGGGCTACCTCCAACGAGAGCCGCTCTCTGGGATCTGCTACAGGAGGCACTTGGACACCCAGTGCCTCAGTGACACCCACACATGGGACCCTAACTGAGCTGCCTTAGTCCCAACGCTCAGTTCTGCTGCCAGTGTCCGTCTTGCACGAAGCAGCTTTCCCACAAGAGCAGAGACCCCCATCTCGCTGTTGGCCGCAAACACCCCTCCATTCCTGCCGCCAGCCTGGCAGCTCCCCGCGCCTCGGGCAGACACTGACTGTAGCAGGTGACAGGCAGAGCCGGCAACAGGACTGCAGTCCCCAGCAGCCAGCCCAGCAGGGGATCTCGGCGCTGGCCCTGCCTGATGGGCTGGGTGCTCGTTTCGCTTCTTGCAGAGCGCTGCTGCCTTTGACGAGGTGGCAGCTCCCACCCCGTCGTATGAGAGCACGAGGCCACTGGAGGCAGGTGAGCCCACGCAGTGCCAGCCAGGGCTCGGGGGACGCCGTGGGGCTCGCGGTGCCTCTGCGGCGGCCGCTGAAGGCATGCGCTGCGGTGGGATGGGGTTCGGAACCCGTGCTCAGGGGCAGAGCTGCAGGTTCCTCTGGGAGAGGCTGAGCTCTGGGGTTCTCCTGGGTGCCCGTGGTGCTGGAAGGGGCCATTGCTCAGGCTCGACCCTCTTTGCAGGAGCCGCCAGCAGCACAAGCAGGCTGCGGGCACGGTTTGAGGACATGGCCCGGCCAGCAGCGGAGGAGGAGCGTGCGAGGCGCCACGCTGGGCGCAAGGTGAGCCGTGGTCGCGTGGCCGTGTTCTCCGAGACTCTTCCGCAGAGCCCACAGCCCCGTGTCCTTCTACGTGACCTCTTCCCAGTAACCTCCTGCAGCTGCCGGGAGCTGCCGGTGACCTTCGCCACCATCCCGGCTGGAGTTTGCCCTGTCACGCACCGACCGGGACATGCCTGCACCCAACCACGATCCCTGCGCCTGGCCTGGGCTCCTTCTTACGCCTGGTCCCTGGCAAACACAGTGCAGGGTCCCCCCCCACCCATCGCTCTCGTGGTTTTCCAGACCGTGGATGGCCCCAACCCCTCACATTTGCAGGACCTCCTGTGTTCTGCCATCTCTGCATCCAAGGTGTAGAGGGAGGTTTCATCAGCAAAGCCCTTGCTGATGCCTTCCCTCCTTAGGGCCCCCTCCCACGACCCTGCAGGGCTGGTCCTGCCCGGTGCCCTGGGGCAAACACACAGGGGCTGGAGCAGCTCAGGGGGGTGTGTTGGGAGAGTGAGCAGGCACTGCTGGGGACCTCGCTTGGAGAGACTGGGGGCATCCGATGACCCGTCTCTAGCAGGACCTTGCCCAGAGAAAGAAGGACCCTGCAGAGACAGCCCCTGCTGCCATGCCAGGGCTGCCTGGGAGAGCTGACGGAGACACAACGACGCCCCAACGACAAGAGGTGCCAGGGCAGGTGCTGCCTTCTTGGGAAGGAGAGGCGGCAGAGGTAGGGCTCTGAGAGGGAGCTGCAGCTTCCCTGCAGGAAGAAGTGGGGTGCAGCCGCAGCACGGGAGAAGCCTTGGCAGAGGAGAGGGAATGGTGGTGGGGCGGTGAAGGGATGTGGCTGCACAGCGCCCACAGACAGGCTCTCGGCCCAGGTGGGTTCAGTGCAGAGCAGGGAGCCGCCGCTCCCCAGAGAGAGATCCAGGTGCAGGAGCCGTGAGGGGCTTCACCGCGGTTCCAGCGCAGACCCGGTGGCTGGGCGGAGGAGGGCTCTGCACCTGTGTCGAGAGCAGGGTCCTGTGTGCCGGGTGCCGCGCCGCCGTGGCAGAGCTGCCTGCGCTGGGGGCTTTGCAAGAGGCTTTCCTGCCACCTTCTCACTTCATCGCAGGAGGCAAGAAGGGAAGATGAGGAAACACCCCCCACTTTGCCACCGAGGCCGGCAGATTTGAGCAGGGATTTCTGCAAGGTTCCCAGCCAGGACCAACCCATCTACAGTGACACCATGGATGTTGGTGGAGACTACGAGGAGCTGCCAGAGTCCCCTGACTGCTGTGTCGGTGCCAGTGGAGACGCTGACTATGAGGAGGTGCCAGCACCCTGTGAAGAGCCGGGTGATGATATCTACGATGATGGCGCCGATGGGGGTGAGGACTATGCGGAGATCCTTCCTGAGGAGCCCAGCCAGGGCCACCCCCATGCAGGTGGGTGCCGATGGAGAGCCTGTGTCTGTCTGCTCACATGGCTGAACGCGTGGGACAGACTCCAGAGGGAATCTGCCCCCTGAAGTCTGCTGTGGTCAGGATCGCAGCCCGTGATGGCGGGGACTGGGTTGTCCCACAGCCCTGCTGGGCTCTGCATCACGTTTTGTGAGATGAGATGTGTGGTGCTGGGCCAGGCAGCAGGCAGCTGGAGCAGGACTCAGGCAGGAAGTCTGGGAGGCTGCTGGGGGCTCTGAAGCAGCTGGGTCCCGGCCGATGCTCTCAGTGCCCTGTTTCCCGGCAGGAGCTGCTGTTGCTGCACTGGAGATGCCCCTCTTAGCTCAGCCTGGTGCTCAGGAGGCTGGTGCTCAGGAGACCCTGCCTGGGGGTGTGTCCTGGGCGGTTAGACTTCCCCCAGTGCACCACTGCGAGGGCTGCTGCTGGTGTTTCTGCCACAGCTCTGCTGTTACTGGAGAGGCTGGAGCAGCCTTTTTCCTAGGAGAGGGACACGGAGCACATGGCCCTGTCTCGCTCCCTGCAGAAGGGGAGGGCAGTCGCAGCTTGCTTTGAGCCGTGGTGCCTGCAGCCTGTGCTGTCTCCTGCAGGGGAGGCGGACAACATCTATGAGGTGGACAGCCTGGGGACCTGCGCCGTGGCTCTCTATGACTACCAAGGAGGTGGGTCTGCTGGCCAGACTGTGGGGAGAGGTGCCGGGAGCACAGGGATGTGGTGGCTTACACTGTCGGCAGTGGTGGAGGGGTTTGGACTTAGTGGTTTCCTCTGGGAAAGCAGCGACACCTGCCCTGGCAGCGCAGAGGCCTCCTCTGCAAAGTCCTGCTGCTCTCAGTGCTGCTCGTGGTGGAGCTGGATGTGAGGAACTCGGAGGGTTCTGTGTTCTCCAGCGGGGTGTGATGAGGGCTGGGGCTGGGTCCTGACTGTCCTTCCGGAACGACTTTTGCAGAGGGAGAGGACGAGATCTCCTTCGATCCCGACGACACGGTCACACACATCGAGATGGTGGACGAGGGCTGGTGGAGGGGGCAGTGCCGGGGCAAAACTGGCCTCTTCCCAGCAAACTACGTGAAGCTTCTGCAGTGAAACCAGCGTCGTCCAAGCTGCTTCCTTCCAAGCTTCTGCTTCTGCGCTTCAGCCTCTCGCCGCCAGCAGCCCAGCTTGGCCCCTCCTGCTGCGCCTGCAGCAGCAAAGAGCGGTGCGGAGATGGCCGCGTCTGGGGGGTGCTTGGGCCGACACCCAAGGGACGTGGGCTGCCCGAAGGGGAAAGCGGGGTGGTTTTGGGGCGCGTGAGTGTGCGGTGAGGTGTCTCTTCTACCTGGCCTGTCCCGCGTGTCACCCCGTGAGGCTGCAGGGCAGGAGCACTGCAGCCCCTTCCTGTCCCACACCGTGTGACTCACAGCACTGCCAGCTCCACCAGCTCCAGCCCAGACAGGGCTGTGGGCACCTCAGCTGAGGGACCTTTCTGAGTTGCTGTGGCTCTGGCACGGCTGCAGGGGCTGCCTCTGCGAGGTCATTCTTTCTCTGGCAGGATAAGAGCCCGTGAGGGCCAGAATTGCCTCTACTCCTGAGAGGGGTTTCTGCTTGCAGGATGAGGGGTGCTTGCAAGCACGGGGCAGGGAAACGTGAACCTGGTGCCTCTGGGCAGCTCTCAGGGCTGGGGCTGGACACACTTGGCCGTCACAGTGGCCACGGCTGACTCTTCCTGCACAGCGACGTGAGCCGGGCTGCGATGAGCTGGGCCAGTAAGTGATGGTTCTCAGCAAGTGTAGGGTGGTCTTGCTGTGGTGGGAGATTACTGGCTTGGTTTTGCGCTGTGTGCTGAGGGTGTCCTTGCACCCTGAAGTCAGCTGTTGTCGGGATAGCAGCCTGTGGTCACGGAACCGTAGAATGTTCTAGGCCAGAAGGGGCCTCCAGAGGTCATCTAGTCCAACCGCCCTACACAGGGACAACTCCACCCAGCTTAGGCTGCTCAGAGCCCCATCAAGCCTGACCTGAAATGGCTCCAGGGATGGAGCCCCCGCCACCTCCCGAGGTACCCCCCTGCAGCTGTCAACCACCCTCACACTGAAGAACTTTGTTCTAACATCTAGCCCAAACCTCTCCCAGCTTGAACCCACTGCTCCTTGTCCTGTCCCAAACCCTCTGGAAAAGACCTTCCCCTGCCTTCATGTTGGCCCCCCTCAGATACTGGAGGGTCAAAATAAGGTCCCCTCGGAGCCGTCTCTTCTCCAGGCTGAACAGCCCCAACTCTCTCAGCCTGTCCTCATGCGAGAGGTGCTCCACCCCCCTGATCATTGTAGGTTCTATGGTCCAGGGCCTTTGCTGGTGTCACCAGTTAGGGAATACTTGCTCGTGGTGGTCTCACCAGTTCAATTAACAAAGGGGTGAATGTTTTGTTCAAGGGTTTACTAGCTAGAACCTCCTTCTCTGAAGAGTGGCAGGACTTAAAGCACCCTGCTCGCCCAACGCTGCAGCACTTCCAGCACCCTGCTGCTCTGACACAGCTGCTGCGGAACGAACCCATCACCTGAAGCAGCCCCTGTCACAGCCCCGCTGGGGCAGGGTCCTCGCCAGCGGTATCTGCTCTGCTGTGCTCTGGCTCGTGGCTGTTTTGCCTCTGCTGCACAATAAACTGCGGCTGCTCAGCCTCACTGGAGCCGCGTTCGTGTCACCGCGCCAGCGCCTGTGCCCTGGCTCCTCGCACCGGGTGGAGGTGGCGCCAGGGAAGCCGGGCATTACCTGGTACGTGGAAGGCACAGGGGCAGCCAGTGCCATAGAGGCCAGAGCAAACCGACTCACGGGGCCAGGCTGCAGGGCTACTCACCTGGCTGAGCTCCACAGTGGGGCTCGGCACTTGGAAACCAGGGCAGACGAGCACGAGTGTGTGAGCCCCTCGCACCCGCCAGCAAGCCCTCGGCTCGATGCCAGGAGGATGTGTCCGTCGTCACTCTGTTGGCAGCAGCAGGGAACTGTTGTTTCCACTGCGGGAGGGACAGCGAGTTCTGCAGAGCTGCAGGTGATGCTCTCCATGTGCTTGCAAATTCAGGGTGGATCAGGCATGGAGCTGGAGGGCTGTGGGACGCAGGCAGAGGAGCAACCCTGATGCTTCACCACAATCTGCAGCCATGCAGCTCTCAGTGGAGAGAGCTGTGTGCCAAGAAGAGCCCGATTTAACCCCTGTGACTGCAGGCGTCCTGTGGCCTGGCAGGAAGTTGTCCCCTTCTGCCTTGGACTGCACAGGAAGGAGTCTACACTTGGCCTCAGCTCCCCTCCTCTCCATTCACACTCAGGGCGATTTCTTGGGGTGACTAATGACTTACTCAGGGGGTCCCAGTGCACACCCTTGCCCACCACTGACCAGCCCAGAGAGCCCAAACGGAGGGCAGGGCAGGAGCAACGATGCATGCAGTGCCAGGGAGGCGGCTGGTGTCATTCTGGGGACTCTGAGCCGTGTTTCCCTACCCGTTTTGAGAGGTGAATCCTTCCAGCTCAAAGACCCTCTCGTCTCTCTGAGGCAAGACAGGGCACCTGACCGGTGCACTGAAGATGCCCTACTCTGAGTCCTGGTCGAGTCTCCACTCTGGTGTGGTCCCTGAAGCACGACTCCAACGTTCCAGGTGCATCACGTCTCCCTTCCTCCTGCAGGATGCCAGGTTGGCTCTGTGCCCACTCTGGGAAGCCCACTGCTCCCTCAGGAACCTCCCTGGCCAAGCCTCTGTGTTTGTGCTCAGGTGGGCAGCCCAGACAGCCTGAAGCACGTGGCCGCGGCAGATGAGGTCCTGAGCCTTGGCCACAGACCAGTCCCAGTCTGACATGGTGGCAGGACTGGGGGAGCTGGCAGTGACACAGGATTAATGTCTCGTGAAAGGCATTGGGCTGTTTCATTTGAGGGATCACCAGCAGCCACGGCCGGCACCCGTGCCCAGACCACCCAGGGTGCTGATGCTGGGTTTGCCCCCAAGCACTGTGCTGACAGGGACCCCATGAGGGTCCCACCAAGGGTGAAGACCTTGCCCCACCACAGGCAGCAGCCCTGCCCTCCCTTACCTTCATGTCCACGGCTGGCACCCAGTGCTTGGTGAGAAGGAAGAACCAGTGATGCCAGCGAGCAGAGGCTTTTAGCCTTGCTAAAGGGGACCCTGGCAGAGAGGCTGTCGGAGGTGGCTCGTGTTCAGTGGCAGAGCAGGGAGTGGAGGGGCGGTCCCCCGCCAGCCTGCCCAAGTGCATCTGAGGCTGCAGGAAACAGCCCTTTGGCACAGGACCCACCTCGATCTCCTGTTCCGCTCCAGGCTTGCCAAGCACAGAGCAGCCAGAGCTCTCTGGTCCAGCCCACAGCACCCGATGCCACAGGGCTGGGCCACAGGCGCTGACAGAAGTGCACGTCACTGCTCCAGACATTGACCCACTGCTGGAGGAAGTCGGCAAGTGCTGGCGGCGGCGCTGGAGGCCAGGGCGCTGGTGCCTTGAGCAAGCGGAGGGAGCGCGGCACAGGCCCTCCAGATGTTACAGGCAGCACCCGAGCTGCAGATGCGGCAGACAGAACTCAACAGGCCCCGGCTGGTTTTACAAAGGAAAGGTTTCCCGTGAGAAAGAGACTAAACATGGCTCGAGGTGGCAACTCCAGGCGTTTCCAGACTAGAGCCTTCGTCTGTGCTCTGACAGCTCTAGGAAAATCCGTTCTTACTGGAGACTGGTGGGTGGACTGTCCAGTGGACAAGGAGGTGGTTGGAGGGTTGTGCTCAGTGAAACCCTAACAGAGATGAGTGACGAGCGATGTCCCTCAGGGGCCTGTGCTGGGACTGCTGCTGCCCAGCTAACATCTCCATCAGAGACAGAAACAGTGGGACCAAGTGCACCCTCGTCGGGTTTGCAGGTGACACACCTGTGGTACAGGACCCAGAGGGATATGGAGAAGTGGGCCTGTGTGAAACTCCTGAGGTCCAACAAGGCCAAGTGCAATGCCCAACACCTGAGCTGGGGCAGTATCAGCACAGGCTGGAGATGAGAGGGGGAGCAGCCCTGCAGAGAAGGACTTGAGGGTGCTGGTTGGGTGAAAAGCCATACAGGAGCTGGCCACGTGCTGGGGCCCAGAAGCTGTGTGTCCAACAAGTCACGGGAGAGGAGCACTGTTCCACTCCGCTCTGATAAGATGCCCCCGCAGGACTGGGTCCAGCTCTGGGCTCCTCAGCATGGCAGACCTGGAGCTGGTGGAGCAAGTCAGAGGAGGCCCCAGAACTGCTGCTCTGCTGGAACCTTCTGCTGGCCAGAGTGGGAGAGCTGATGGTGTTCAGCTGGAGAACAGAAGCTCTGGGAGACAGTGTGGTCCTTCAGTGCTTAAAGGGGTCAATAAGACATATGGGGACAGACTTCTCAGCAGGGCTGTTGTGACAGGACACAGGGTCATGGTTTTAGGGTGGAAGAGGGAGACCCAGATAAAATACAAGGATGATTTTTTTTGTATGATGAAGGTGGCTGCATTCTCCTGACAAAGTTCACAGAACATCTCTGGATCTGCAAAACACTCTCTTCTAGGGAAATGGGACACCCAGAGACAGCCTGGGTGAACCAAAGGGATGTTAATGTAGACAGAACAAGGGGCAGCTGCCCAAGTGATGGAGCCTGTGACCTGGTAGTTACTGTAAAAGCACTGCATCGGTGCTCTTGATACCTGGAGTGTTCAGAAGGGTCTGTTCCCCAGCAGCAGCGAGTGCAAGTGACTACAGAAAAACAACTCTTCAAATGAGAGGCGTGAGCCGGGAATTACCGTTTACTGATGCCCCAGACATACTGACATCCCACAAAGAAAGCACAACAGACAGGAGGTGAGAACACAGTAAGGGTTAACAGCTCCAAGAAAAACACACAGGCCCAGGGAACCACCAACCATCGGCTGACAGCAGCATTAGGGACAGTGAGACCTCAGACCTGTGTCAGTGGATCATAAGCAAATCCACCATCGGGCACTGCTGATGAAAACAGCAGCAGTGAAAAGTGCAGAAATATTCCGCAGATCCTTTTGATCTGTACCTGGAACAGAACAACGGCCACGTTTAATCTCCTGTAACAGCGGGGAAGGAACGATGGTGTCGAGACACTGGGTCAACGAAGCTCTACGGCAGCACTGTCTACAATTAAATGTCTCAAACGCCCAATGTTTCACTGGTCAAACAGTGGGAGGCTTTAGTTGAAACTCAACAATGCACTGGAAAAGCTGTGACTCAGCAGCACTGATGATACCAGTCAGGCAGCCCTCCAGAAGCAGGAACCAATCAATCTAGCTAACTTCTTGCCCCAAGCACATTCCAAAGGCACCGAACCAGAGCATTTAAACTACCCAAAGGAAATCATCCTTCTAAGAAGATGCTAGAAAGGCAGCTAAAATGGATTAAAACTCACCCAGGAATCGAAATGCATCCAACAGGAAAACAACCCTGGGCATGTCAGCACCTCGCACTGCACCCCAAAATCAAGTCCTCGCGCTTCACCGTAAGACAACGATTTTATCAATTGTCCAGATAACTAAACAACTTTGTCAATAAAATCTACCAAGGACATGGAGCTCAGCACTCCAAAGCCCAGGAAGTCAGGGCAGTGACGTCTTGGAGCTGCCACCATGCGTTTTGTTCAAAGGCTCAATGTAAAGAACTGCTGGCAGAACCCCACAGCCTCTGTGAATAAGGAGATCAGCTCCTCGAGCCTTTCACTACAGGCAGGGGATCCAGAGCTATCAAGTTTCACTAGAACTGCTGCTCTTACATCCCAGGCAATCCACACGTGCAAAGCAGAAGATGCTTCACAGACAGGGGTTGGACTAGATGATCTTTTGACGTCACTTCCAACGCCTAACACTCTGTGATCCTGTGACACAGGACTGCTCCCCACCTTTCTGCAGCTGCCTCTAGAACTTTCGTCGTGCTTGTCAGCGCAGCCCACATTGAGCCCCCAAGACATGCTGCTGTCCTTGGGTCCACAGAATCTACCTGTGTCCTCCACCAGACACTTAAGGTGGGCATCATGACACAACACAGCCTTGCTTCTTCTCAGCTTGGATCCCTGCTTACCACTGCATGTTTCCATGTGCTTACCCGCCCCTACACTTTCTCCTTCAGGGACTGTGGGAATGGAGCAAATGCTAAGAATCTGAGGTTTATCAGCAAAATCAGTCACATCAGGACTGGCACTAGACTTCCGCCTTTCCACCTGGCCCTTTGAACAACTCATGTGCGCTGCTCCTATCCCACACATTTGGGCAGACCTTGAGAGCAAGCAGCAGTACTGCTGCTCGAGAAGTTGTTCCTAAAAGGCCCCAGGACCCACATGCTGCACAGGTTACACAACCCCAGGGAGCACAGCAGAGCATGGCCTTTCCTTCCTGTTGCTCCTGAGAACACACCATGGCTCTGTGTCCCACCATGGGGTTGACCCGAGCAGTGGACCTAGCAGCTACTGCCAGCTCAGCAAACCATACCCCTGGGGAACTCAGGTCGGCAATGGGTCTTCATCCCTGAGCACACAGTGGACACGTTCCTCTGCGTTGTAATACACCTGCCCGCTGCGCAGACGCGGCTCCTCCTGCTGGTACCAGAGCTCTTCGTTGAACTCCGGGAAGAAAAAGGCAATTTCTCTGCTGGCTGATGCTGGTGAATCTGTTAGAAAAGAGAAATCAGAAGATGAGAGACACCAGTCTGTCATGGCAAAGACAGGAAGGGCACACGCTGTAAGGAAAAGCATCAGGCTTGACTGCATCAGGACAGGGCTTAGTGGAGTCTGCAGAGGTGAACAGATCATTCACTGTGACTTCCAGAACAGAAAGCAAAGGCAGACAAGACAGCATCATTCACACCTCCTCCCTGAGCTCTACTCTGCCCAACACTCAGCAAGGACAAGTCTACCTGAGCCATGAGTGGTATTCCTGGTGTCAGTGAGGCCATAAGCTCCTCGGATGGAGTCTGGGACACTGTTTCGGGCTCGGAATACTTTGGTGGGTCCCATCACGGATCTCCAGAGGGGAACAGCATTCTCATGGGCCAAGATATATGCCCACATGGGGCCACTGCAAAAAGGGCCAGGGGAGAGCAGAAGTGGGTAGGGTTATGGAAGGGCACAGCTCCTTCATTCTTACTGACACAGCAAGCGCAGGGAAGCATGGAAGAGCAACTGCCATGCAGCGCTTTTGGGGCAGCAATAAAGACCTACCCTGACATGAGGCACTGAGGCCATGGCTCAGAGGCAAAGCATTTGCACGAGTCACCTCCTCCAAGGTGACAGACCCCACAACTTCTGGCAACATCACCTCACCTAGTGCCACCAGTCATGGCCGAGCTGGATTCTAAAGCTTCTCCAGCCCAAGCCCAGAGCCTTCCACCTGGGTACAGCATATGCCCATTTCTCTATGGTCGCGGCCAACCAGCCCAGATGCAGCAGCATCACCCGGGGCTCTCCACACAACGCAGTGAACTGCCTCACACGGCGGGTACCTGGCCATGAACTCCACTAGCCGCTGGTAGAAGAACCGTCCTGCAGGAGAGAACCAGCCCGGGTCACGGCGCCCGGGTCACGGCGCCCGGGTCACGGCGCCCGGGTCACGGCACCCGGGTCACGGCACCCGGGTCACGGCGCCCGGGTCACGGCGCCCGGGTCACGGCGCCCGGGCAGGACCGTACCCCGCTCCGGGCACAGCGCCGACCCCTACCTGCGTGCTCCCGGTAGAAGCGGCGGCTCTGCTCTCGGCCGCAGCGCAGCTCCTTGGCGCGGACGATGAGGAACCGGTGCCTGAGGATGGTGTCATGCACGGCCTGCGGGCAGAGGCGGGTGGCGATGGGCGGCGGGCACCGGCCGACGGCCGAGGCCGGGCGGCGCAGTGATGCCCGGATCCCGCGCCCTCACCTCCAGCACCAGCGGGTGGGCCACGGCGTCCGGCTTCAGCAGCGCCAGCGTCAGCTGCAGCGGGCGNGTCGCGTAGCGGCGGGGACGCGGAGGCGGTGCCATGGCGGAGGCGGCGGTGGAGCGGGTCGGGGACGAGGCCGCGGCCGACGCGGAAGAGACGGTGAAGATCATCTGCCTGGGCGACAGCGCCGTGGGCAAGTCCAAGTGCGTGCGGCGAGGGGCGGCCCGGTGCGGGGTGGCGCGGCCCGGTGCTGCCCGGCGCGGCCTGGCGCGCGCGGCCCGGTGCCCCGAGCTCACACTGTGCGGTGCTCTCTTCGCAGGCTGCTGGAGCGGTTCCTGCTGGACGGGTTGTATCCTTGTGCTGCGCTGCCCCGGGCCCGGCGGAGCGCGACTGGGGAGAAGCGGGTCAGGCCCAGCCCGGGGACAGGGCGGCTGCGGTCGCTGCGGAGGGCGGGGGGCCGTGCCTCTCCGTGGGCTCCTTAACGCGGGAGCAGCCGCCCCCAGCAGCTCTCCACCTTCGCCCTGACGCTCTACAAGCACCGAGCCCAGGTGGACGGGCGGACGGTTGCGGTGGGTAAGTGGGGGGCGCCTTGCCGGGGCTTCCACTGCCCCTGGGGATTCGGGCTGAGGGGAATGGGCGGCTGTCGCCATCAGACCGCGGTGCTGGCCGGGCAGCAGCACAGAGCAGCGGCGTAAGGAGCGGGGACCACCCCTGCCCGAGATGCACAAACAGGAATGCTGGGGGACTACTCAGGGGTGGCTCCACAGGGCCCTGCCTTTCCGGGGCTAACCGACGACTTACCTACCCTTCACAGCCTGAGGGCAAGTGGTGCCCCAGGAACAAGCACAGTTTGATCGTCTGTGAAGGAACAGAGATCACTTCCTACGGGAGGCACCTGGGTCACAGTGTCAGAGCCTTTTTAACGAGTTCAGGCCTCGTTTGCCATGGTCATCCCCTGTGACAAAGCACTGCACGTTGTTGGCACTCTGCATTCAGATCAGCTTTGTCTTCCTGTCCTGTGAAAGTCCTGGTGAGCAACCAGCTGAGTGGAATTCTGCCACCGTGTATATTGGAATCACAGGATCATGGAGCCATTTGGATTGGAACAGACTGCCAGATCATCACAACTCATAGCTAAGCCTAGCTAAGAAAAGGCAGAATCTCTTGGCCCTGGTGCGTTTCAGATTAATGAGATGAAACCTAATTTGTGAATCCAAGTAGACAGCCTGGGCTCAGCTGTAAGTTGTGAGGAAAACAGCTTGGCAAGTTGCATCACCCTGAGGTTGTTCTTTGTCTGACAGACTTCTGGGACACCGCTGGCCAGGAGAGGTTCCAGAGCATGCACGCCTCCTATTATCATCAGGCTCATGCTTGTATCATGGTAAGGGAGCGGATGAGGTTTGACCAGCGCCTGTCTCAGCTGGCACTTGGCCCGCCTGTTACTCTTTATGATGGTGCTGCCTTGTATTTCTTGCAAAGCTTTCCTGTGTGGTTCATTCTGCTCTCACCAGCTAAAAGCGGTGTAGTCGGGTAGGTTTAGCTCTCTTCTCTCTGTCCTGATAGTGCTCTGCTGCTTCCTCGTTTCCTTACTTGGGTCGCTGTGCTTCCAGCCAGGGGATCCACAGGACTGAGCACACTTCCTTAGAAGCAGGGCTGCCAGAGGCAATGTGAGGGAGATGCCTTCCTTTCGCGTTCTGTGATGCGACTGTTGGGCTGTGTTGCACAGAACGGTTGGGATGTGTTTTGCAGAGAGATGCTTCTCTGGCCTCCCACCCTTTCTGTTTGCCTGTACTTTGCGCTTCCCATTCATTAGCTCAAATCATCCTTGTTTCCTCATTCCTGACCTAACTGAAGCCTTGTGGTTTGTACTGTTTTGCTGGGCTTTCCTCTATTTCTCATCTCTCATCAGCATCAGTCAGCCTCAGTGATATCTTAACTATTAAAACAGAGGAGCCTCACGTCTGACCCTACTTATCAGAGCAGATCTGAGCCAGTGCTTGTTCAAGCTCATGGGTGATAGTCTCAGTACAAAACAAGCCTGTAAAGGAAAAGCGGGGGCCATGAGAAGAGACAGTTTAGCTGTCGAGTCTCCAGGCTGGCTGGATATGTTCCCTTTTCTCTTTCACCCCTTCTGACAGAGGCCCTTTTCCTTTCCTGGTGTCCTCCTGTGAAAATGCTGAACTCCCTCCTTGTGTTTGGTGCGGAGGGCTGATCAGGAGCTGTCCTGCTGTTGGCCCCAAGATTGCTGTTTCTTTCTTGGAAGGTGTTTGATGTGCAGCGGAAGGTCACCTACAGGAATCTGAACAACTGGTACAGGGAGCTGAGAGAATTCCGCCCAGAGATTCCTTGCATTGTGCTGGCCAACAAGATTGATGGTGAGTCCATCTTCTTTCAGCCTCTCGGGACTGTGATGCAATTCTCTTCTGACCTGGCTGGGAGCGTCATTCATCGGAGGGGTCCAGCTGAGTTCCTGACTGTTGGTCCCTCTGGGCAGTTTTGCCCAGGGAACAGCTGGGCCCTCTGCTGACCTTGAGCGCGGCCATACAGGCCTGTCCTTGTCCTTGCCTCACTGGCAATTCAAACACCAATTTTGTGAATTTAAAGTTTATTGAAGTCAGGCACTTCCACCTCCATCCTTGCCAGGGTGTTGTGCTGTTAAAGGAGCATAACAGGGGGTCTTCCGTGGCCGTCCCCGATAGGTTGAGTAATTGCTTCTGTATTGCTAGCCGAGCCTGCGGGTTTCTGTGGCACTCCTCTGTGCTAAAGTGTCTGAACAGAGCTTCTGGTGAGATTGTCCCAAGTCCTCTGCACGTGGCTGGATGGTCCCTTCTTTCAGGAAGGCCAGCCAGGCACTCGCTATTGCTGCCGTTTGGGTTGTGATGCACGTCCTTCGATCTGTGAGAGCACAGAACGTGTCAGCTGTGTGCTCAGCACCAGCGAGAGAACAGAGGCCCCCAGACAGTGCCACACATGGCTTCCTGGCTGACATCCATGCGGCTGTTAATAGGCGTGTGTCCCCCCGAATAAGGGGCCTGGGCTCCCGCGGTAGGTTGGGTTCAGTGATTGGTTTAGGGTGTGACCGAAGAGTGTACCTGCAAAAAGCCTTTCCTGTGTCAAGGCAGCCTGGAGTCTGCATGGACTGTAGAGGTAGTCCGGGCAAGTGGACTTGGTGTTCACAGCCACGCTGTAGACAGAAACCCTGCTTGTAGTGCGCGGTGGGCGCGGCTCCAGTAGCGGCTTCTTCCTGGCCTCTGGTTGGTGTGTTCCACCCAGACTGGCCAGTGCTTCGCCCATGGCTCTTAGCCTGTGCTCAGGCTGCAGAACAGGTGATCCAGCTTCCAGCAGCGAGGTGGGGAGCAGCTGTCTGGGCAGTGCTCCTGGGCAGCACCTGGCATCTGAACTACTGCAGGAATTGCTTCTGTGAGAGAAGGAAGATTGTCTGGAGTCATCCTCCTGCACAGGCGTACAGGCTGGCTGGCTGGCAGACCTCTGAGCTGCTACTGCTGCGCCCACACGTCCTGTGAGAAACAGGAGACTGAAAGGGAAAGGGAGCCTCTGGTCTCCTGAGGTTGGGGCGGCAGACCTGACTGTCTGTTCTGTACAAAGACAGCACAGAGGAATCATCTGCATACCACAAGCAAGTCAGCTCTCAGAAATGCAGGGAATAGAGGGCAGTTCTGGTTAAAAAGGCCAAACTGGAGGGTGAGGTGTGACCAGAACGGGCAGCAGTTTCAAGGTCAGATGGCCACTCGGGAACAGTCCTAGAGATGGGCCTGGAAACATTTCCGTCTGCGGCACAGCCAGTGAACTGGTACCTTCTCTGAGCTGCAAAGCTGTACGAGTCTGTGTCAGGCAAGAGCCCATCCATAATTTAACCCAGCACCATGGATAGACCACTGAGCACTCTCTTCCTTTTGTGTTGTCCTGGCAGAGTTTTGCTGATGCTGCTGCTTTTAAAAGCCTGTGGCTCTCGGGGAGGACTCTCCTGGACTTGTACCACAGTGAGAGGCCTCCACAGCCAAGCTGGGCTCTGGTCTTCACCTGTCGCACCACTCCAGCATTTGTTGGTGATTTGCCTGCAGGGATGTCTCACTGACCCCTTCTCTCCTTTGTGTCCTCAGCTGACATGAAGATGACCCAGAAAAGCTTCAGCTTTGCCCGGAAGCTCAATTTGCCCTTTTACTTTGTGTCTGCTGCAGATGGCACCAATGTAGTGAAGGTAAACCACAGCTGTTTGTCTCGGGACCCCTGCACAGTCCAAGGACATGGAGACTGGTGTATGCACAGAGAGAAGAAAATGGACTAGTGCCTCTGTGTGGCTCCTGGAGAGGGCCTGGTAGCTACAGAGAGATGCGGAGGTGGTTTTCTCACTAGGGGGTGAGAACAATTTCCGTGTGTTACAGAAACCCGGTGCCCCTTCCCCGCAGTGACAGACCTCCTCCTTCCCATCAGGTGTTCAATTCTGCCATCAGACTGGCTGTTGGGTACAAACAGAATTCGGGAGATTTCATGGACGACGTCATGCGAGAGCTGGAGGTAAGAAGGTCACTACTTGCTGCTCTCCTCTGGAGTAATTAGCAGCTCTTGGGAAGGCAGAGCCTGTGGCAAAGGCTGCAGCTCCGCACGCGTGGGAAGATTGGCCGAATGGTGGTGACACCGTGGGGTTTGTGTGCTGCTCATGTCCGTGTTGGAACGGCTGAGGGGGTGACCCTTTGAGGAGCCTGCGCTGCCCTAGGCCTCATTTGAGAGCACCACAGCAGTGTGTAGCTGTTGCTGTCAACTTTTCAGCAGCTCCTTGTCCTTCTTTCTAGAGCTTTGATCTGCAGAAGAGTGAGAACTTACCAGATAATGAGGGCAACCCTGAAGAGAAGCCCCCTTCTGCCTGAGCCTTGGACCCTGAGCCTGTTTTGCTGTTATGTCTGGGGCTAGTGAGAGCTGCCCTTCGCAGAGCCAACAGACTTTGCTCGTGCCCTGAGAATGCTGGTGGAGGGCAGCTGGGCTTCTCCCTCTCCCTTCGCATTGGGAGACTGTCTAGGAAAGACCTTCCTCGATGTGGCCCTGGCCATTGCCCAGCACAGACAAGGGAAGGGCGAGAGTATTCACGTGGTTGCTGGTTACTGTTGGCCGAGGGACTACGCTGCTGCGGGCCTGCAGGGACAGGTCCACCCAAACGCCGACGGTACTGACTGCAGGAAACAAACACTAAAGGGTGTTTTTGGAACGCGCTGGGTGTGCATCCCTCCTGCTCTGCTGTTACGAGGCGCAGCTGATGCTGCCCTCTAGTAGCAGGTACCTCTGCCCCAGAGTCTCTTTGGGTTTCCTTCCCCGCACTGTTACGGAGCAGCCAGACCCAGCAGACCTGTGCACCTCAACTCTCGGGTCGAGCTGGCTCGGCTGCGCTCACGCCCAGGAGGTTCATGGATGTGGCTGCTCCCTGAGCGTGTCCGAGACACTTGGGCTGCACTGCCCAAAGCCAGACGCACAGACACACAGGGGGTCACAGCCTCTACCAGAGCCCACACCTATGGAACCACCAGCTGCACCAGCACTGCCCAGTCCTTGTCTGCCTTCCCAGATGACCACCACTGGGTATTTCCTGGGCAAACGCAAACCTGCCTTCACTGCCCAGGCTCAAGAGCACAGTGTGTTCATTGGTTCCACAAAGAACTTCATGCAAGCTGAGTCCTTGTGGGCTCTGGGGCTGGCTGTCACACTCCTCACCCAGTCACTGGTGCAGAGCTTGAGTGTTTCTAGATCTGTGTGTCATGGCGGATGAGAGGCCAGTGTCGAAGGCCTTGCCTTGCATCAGGGGCAGAATTGGGCACCCCCATAGTTAGCTGTGAAAACGGGCAGCTTTATTTCAACAACTAAGAACAGGAACAGGAAGAACTAAGGGGTAATTGCAAGGTTTTGTGCCCTCCAGGTGTGGCCAGGACAGAGCTAGCAGTGAGCAGGAGCAAACTCAGCGGCGTCACAGCCTCTCTGGGAAGCGCCCTGCCCTCTGCGGCTATGCCTGTGTTTAGTACCACAGCTGGGGCCACCCTGCAGCAGTTGCTTTGTCACTGGTGACTCTCCCCAGCAATGGAGGGGGACTGGAAAAGGACAGACCCATGAGTTAGAATGAAACCAGATTCTGTTAAAGAAACAGCCAGGTTAATTAACACAAATGTTATCCAAAGTTACACGCGGGCCAGGAACAGGGAAGCAGCTCCTCAGGAGCAGGAAGTGAGCCTTGCCAGGGATGGGGAGGAGCAGAAGGAGGACGAAGAGCAGAAGCTGCTCTCCACTACAAACCTCCCCTTTTATACTTAGCGTGGCGTTCACGGTCTGGGATACTCCCATGGCCAGCCTGGGGCAGCTGCCCTGGCCGACTCCATCTGCTGACAGCCTGCAGACCACAGCTGGCCTGGGGTTCTGTCCCAGCACATCCAGGCCAAGCTGTTTCCCACCAGCTGGAAGCGTCAGCATCGAGGTCTGGCTGCTGGTGGGAGCACTGTGTGTGCGTGCGGTTCGCTAGGGAGGCCCAAGCAGGAAAGAGACCCTTCCCATCCTGTGGATGGCCTGTGGTTGCACCAGCATCCGCAGACCTCGCACAGCATCCAGCCTGCCAACAACCACTCCCTGGTGTCAGGAAGCAGTTGGAGGTGCTCGGCCATGCAGATTCTGAGCTGCTGCCTGCTGCAGCAGGTCCCCTCTGCAGGGGCTGCTCACACACCATCCTGCCTCCGCAGCTGCTGGGGCCATCCACCCCATCCTCCTCCTGCCGTACTCCTGGCCCTGGAGAGTGATGGTGCTGCAGCTCCAGCTCTGTCCGCGCTCAAGGTGCGCAGCCTCCAGCTGGGGTGGAACCGCTGGGCAGCAGAGCGTGGCTTTGCTTCATCTTCGTCATCGTTTGGAAGGAGCTGTTCTGTCTCTGGAGATGACCCCGTGACCATGGTCCCTCCTTGAGTAAGCCGGGAGTTCTGCCGAGAGGCCTCAGCCTGGCCACCCCGCATAGAGCGCAGGGTGCACTGAGTAGCGGGGCTGGAGTCTCCCCAGGCCCGCTCTGCTTCCCCAGGGCTCTGTCAGTCAGACGACACTGGCCCAAGCCATGGGGCAGCTCTGAGGCTGAGCCTGGTTAGAAGGGAGCGGTGGGGCACCCGGTGGGCTGGCCAGGGTTCCAGTGAGCGGCAGGCGATGGCAACGGAGCAGCAGGACCCTAGGAGCAGCGGCAGCAGGAAGGCTTCGGGGTGCAGCCTGGTGTGCAGCAGGGCTGCAGGGCAGGATCACTGCCCTTCCTCATCTGGCTTTCCCCAAACTCCATGCGCTGCTCAAAGAGCTCTTTCTGCAGCTTGATCTCCTTCAGCACCTGCAGCACCTCTGGCTCCAAGCTGCTCTGCACCAGGTCATAGTTCTCAGCGGGGTCAGACTCCAGGTCGAAGAGCAGCGGGGGCACATGAGGGGCCAGTGGGGTCAGCCCATGGCAGGCCTGGTCTGGGGTCGTGTCACTGTGAAAAGAACCTGCAGAAGAAGCCCCCGGGTGCAGCTCAGTTTCTTCTCTTTGAGCCTTGGAAAGCAAAACCACCCAGGGCTTTGCGACACTGCAGAGGGGCAGAGGCTGCACCCACCTTGCGTGAAGTAATGGGCCTTGTACTTGCCCAGCCGGACAGCAAAGGGGCCGCGCATGGGGTCGGGGGACGGCGGGTAGAAGAACATCGTCCGACGGGGACTCTGTGGGAAGCAGCGGAGCTGAGCTCACCTGTGCAGCCAGGAGGCTGGAGAAGAGCCTGGAACAGGACCGGCAGAGAATCCCAGGAGCCCTGATCCTGCAGCCCAGACCCATGGCTAGACAGCAGGGAGCTAATGAGCAGCAGCATCCTGCTTGCTGCCTGCTCAGAGCTGCAGAGGCTCTGCCCCACCACTGCAGCTGTCAGAGCCCAGAGAAGCCCCAAACTCCATGGCAAGAGGTCCCAGCTCAGTGATGTCCCCTGGCCCTCGGCTGGTTCTACACCCCAGGAGCACAGCTCCAGCCCCACACCCAGCCTCCTCACACGTACGCAGGACTCACCTGCCCCGATCCAAACAGCACTGGGCTGAGGTCATAGCCATCCAGAGTGACCTTGGGCAGGGCTGCTCCAGCCAGGGCGGTCAGCGTCGGCAAGATGTCCAGGGTGCTCGCCAGCTCGTGCGTCACTCCTGTCGTGCACCGCAGCAAGGCACGGGGAGAAGTTCGGGCACCCGGTCCCACTCGCATCCCTGCCACCCTCACTCCTCTCCCACCCTCTGCTTGTCCTTGGCCAGCCGAGTGGGCATGCGTCACCCTGCCCTGGCTGGCAGAAGCACACGGAAGGCACAGGCAGCGCCAGTCTCACCTGGAGCGATACGGCCCGGCCAGTAGGCCACTGCTGGCTCCCGCATGCCGCCTTCGTACGTGGTGCCCTTCCCACACTTGAGAAGGCCAGAGCTGCCTCCACGGGCCATCCGCATGGTGGAGGGCCTGAGAGGAGGAAGAGTCTCCCACCATCTGTGTCATGGGCTCACACAGCCCCTTCCCTGCCACTGCCAACTGTGGCCACAGAGGAGTGGTGCCTGCAGTGACTCCTCAGCCTTGGCCAGCGGGATGCCTCAGCACGGCGCCACAGAGCAGGGGTACCCACGTGCCAAGGGAATCGGGGTCTGCCTGACTGCTACCTCCTCCTGGCCCGAGCCCCACGAGGTGGCTGCCCACCAGGAGGAGCCTGGCTCAGTTGCGGAGCAGGCACGGCACCAGCTCCTCTCCAGAGCAGTGTCCGCCTCTGGCCTCACCTCAGGGCACCCGGCAGTGGCACCCCACACCCCTTTTGCTCCAGCTGCCCCCGACTGTGGCAGCAGAATCTTCTCAGTCCCCCCCGCTGAGCCCCCTCACCCATTGTCAGAGGTGAAGAACACAAGGGTCGTGTTCTCAAGGCCATTTTCCTGCAGCACCTGCAGCAGCTGCCCCACGGAGGCGTCGAACTCCAGGAGGGCATCACCAAAGGGCCCGCGGCGCGACTGCCCCGCATGCTCCCGACTGGCAAACTGGGGGTAGTGGGTGTGCTGGAGACAGGCAGAGAGAAGGCTGCACAGGCTGCCCCAGAGCCCTGCTCCCAGTCCTCCCAGTTACAGAGAGCACCCAGCTGAGACATGGAGACAGCCCCACAAGACATGAGGAGGCTTGTGAGCAGCATTGCTCTGAGATGGCACCAGGAGCTGAGCCCCAGGAGAGGATGGGGAGCCCCAGAGGGGGAGGTTTCCCTGAGGAGCCTTGATGCAGAGAAGCAGAGCTCTGGAAAGAAGCAGCCCAAGAACATTCCTGGAGTGCTGCTGCCACAGGGGTGTGGGGCAGCAGCCCTAGGCCATCCAGCAAAAAGTCTTGACTGCTCAGCACAGTCCCGGGGCTGCGGAGGACAAGATGCTCCCCTACTCTCCCCACGGGACAAAGGGCCCCTTGCCACCACATCCCACCCCTCTTACGTGGGAGGCATAGTAGAGCAGGAAGGGGACGCCCTGTCGAGCACAGTCAGTGATGAAGTCCCGGGAGAACTTGTTGTAGAGGGGCACCAGATCAGGGAAGGAGACTGGCTGCTGCACGATGCTCTGGTTCCAGAGCAGCGGCACCGGCACCACGCCTTGGTCACAAGTCCCAAAGCACTTGGTGTCGGGCGGGAAGCAGGTGAGGTTCTGGCAGGGGCCCTGGAGAGAACAAATAGCACCATCTTTTACCTGTGGTGCGGCACGGGGAGGGGAGCAAAGGCTCTCACAGCAGCCCACCATCAGCTCCTACAGGCACCCCTCACACAGCCACTCCTGCAAGGTCAGGGGTCTGTGCCCACCACAGCACTGTCCAAGGCCCATCCTGCTCCAACCTAGTCTTCTGGCAGCACTGCAGATGTTTGTCTGCAGCCCTTCCTCCCTTAGCCAGAGGTCTGCACCCCCCACACAACCACCGCTGGCATTCCGCACAACCTCAGCAGCACCAAAATGAGCCCCCCAGAGATGATCCTTCCCCACCAGTATCCAACTGCCCGGCCTGCAGCCACCCGTGTCTACCTGCCCAGGCAAGTGCTAACTCTGCCTCCGGCTCCCAGCCAAACTGAACCCGCAGGCACTGTGCCCCGCCAGCCCTGAGACACCCTCCAGAACTTGCTGAGCCTCTCACCTGGTCATGGGAGTAGGGCACCCCCAGGTAGTGGTCAAAGCCCTGATGGATGGGCAAGAAGGAGCCATTGATCCCAAGACCAAGGTGCCACTTGCCAACCATGGCTGTGGCATAGCCCTCAGCCTTCAGCACCTCTGCAATGGTGACCTCAGAGAGCGGCAGACCTCCCCGTGAGCCTGGATAGAACACCCCCGGGTACACACCAGAGCGCATCTGGAACCTGCCGGTCAGCAGGGCTGCCCTGCAGGGAGAGCCAAGAGGAGATGCACGTCAGCTGGGCTGGGCACAGGTCACAGAGTCCCAGGCTGGGCTGGGTTGGGAGGGAGCTCAGAGCTCCCCCACTATCACCCCCCTGCCAGGGGCAGCGACACCTCTCACCAGACCAGGGTGCCCACAGCCCGGTCCAACCGGCCCAACCTGCCAGGGATTACAGAGCAGCCACAGCTTCTCTGGGCAGCCAGTTCCAGGGCCTCAGCCCCGTCCCAAGGAGGGGTTTCTGCCTCAGATCTCATCTCAATCTGCGTTAAGGACTGCAGCCCTGGACACGGCAACCCACCCCTCAGACCCACCACTGGGCTCCGCACCAGCACCGCGAGGGTCGGTCCCGCTTCACTTCTGCACCTCCCGCGGCTCCACCGTCCCGGTGGGAGCGGGACCTACCGGGAGGGGCTGCAGACGGGGGAGCTGCTGTAGAAGTCCGTGAAGCGCAGCCCCCGCGCAGCCAGACGGTCCAGGCTGGCGGTGGCAGAGGACGGGTGCCCGTAGCTGCCAGGGTCCCCGTAGCCCAGGTCATCGGCCAGCAGCAGCACGAAGTTGGGCCGAGAACCCAGGGCTCCCGGCAGGGCCACCGCGAGCAGCAGCAGCAGCAGCAGCTCCCGGGCCATGGCGCTCGGCTCCGGCTGCCGCTCCGCCCGCTCTGCCCCGCACCGCCCCGTCGCGGAGCAGGGACCGCCGGGAGCCGCAGCCGCCGCGGGAGGAGCCGCGGCCGCCAGCGGGCGAGTCTGTGCTGGAGAGGGACGTGCGAGCCCCTGGCACCGCTCTGCCCTGGCACTGCCCCTGCTCCAGCTCCTGCTCTGCCCTGGCCCCGCGCCTCACCCCGCCCCTGGCACTGCCCTGCCCCTGGTGCACAGACAGTGCGTCGGGGTCTCTGTGCGTTGGGGTCTGTGTGTTTTGAGGTCTCTGTGCGTCGGGGTCTCTCTGCGTTGGGGTCTGAGTGTTTTGGGGTCTGTGTGTGTTTTGGGGTGCTTTTAGGAGTTTTGAGGCCGGAGGGCCTGTGTCGGGCTGTACTGGGCTCTGGGGGTGCGTGTGTCGCTGTGCGGGCGGGTGCCCGTGTCCCCCCGCGTTTCGCTCCCTCTTTCCCCGCACCCCCCCGGCCGTTCTCCGCCGCCAGGAGGCGCCGCCGGCCTCTGCGGGCCGGTCCCGCGGGCCCTGGACGTGCGGGGCTCTGCGGGTGTCAGAGAGCGCTGCGCTGGGACGCGGCGCGGCTGCGGGAGCCGGGCACCGGCCGAGGGGCTGTGGGCAGAGCCGCCTCTGTCGCTCTCCAGGGCAGCGTGAGCCCGAGCGGAGCCCCGCACGCCCGTCCAGTTCCCCCCTCCTCGCGGTTCCTGGCTGCTCGGACAGAAGGAGGGAGCTGGCAGCGGGCGCGGGGGGCACCGGCCGGAGTGGGCGGTGGGCAGAGCTCCCGTCCCACGCGTGCGGGGAGCAGCCCCTCCGGAGCCCCGCAGCCCGGGCTCCCCACAGGCCTCCCTCGCCGGCGCTGAGCCCCGATGGCACCTCCATCGAGGTGCTGAGGGGAAGGAAGCAGAGACCCGGGCTGGCGGGTGCCGGGGGCCGTGAAGAGCAGAGACCTCCGGAGAAGCCTGGAGTTCGAGGGCTGCGACCTGCAAGGACAGGGGTCTACGGCCAGGGCAGAAGCCTGGAGTTCGAGGGCTGCGACCTGCAAGGACAGGGGTCTACGGCCAGGGCAGCGGGGCAGCCCTCCTCCCCACAGTCTGCGGTGGCACTGCGGTGATGCTGAGCGCAGCCCCACGGACAGGCTTCCCACGAGAACCCTGCCCAGGGCCGGTGCTCGCGGCAGCCCATCACCGTGGGTCTGTGGGCTCTTGCCGCGGGCAGAGCTGCAGGGTGCTGTGGGTCGTGGGTGGGTCACAGGGGTGTCTGCAGGCCAGGATGATGTTCCAGGTGACACTAGCAGAGGGATGAGTGCTGTGAAACAGGGTCCTGGGGACACGGGCTGGCGCTGGGGGTTTGAAGCATGTGCACGTGTGTCATGGGGTGCTGGTTGTACCAGTGGTACCGGTTGTGCAGAGCACCCCAAGGACAGGCACAGCTGGAAGTGAGCACGTGTCTCTCTCTGTGGGGCCAAGCCCTGCAGATAAGTGTGAAGGTCAGGGTGTCTCCAGGAGAGGGACAGGCACACATGCAGCCATGGCCTGGCGTGCAGGGCTCAGGGCACGTGGACCACAGCCACCTGAGCTGTGCCAGAGGGGTGCAGCAATGGAGGGCTCGTGGGTGGGGGGCACAGAAAGAGGCTGCAGTGCAGGAGAGTGTCCGTCTTCCTTCCAGCAGATGTGGAGACACTTGGTCCCGGAGCAAGGCTCTGCTACCCCGGTGTGAGGAGATAGAGCAGGGGATGGACCCCCAGCCTTGGTGTTCCTGGGCTGGGGGTGGTTCTGGGCAGACATCCCACAGTTTCCCAGTGGCAGATGGATCTGGGATGTCCCTCTGCGGCTCAGCACCACCCTTCACAGGCCAGCTGGAGTCTCCCGACGGGCTCTCTCCAATCCTGTTCCCGACATGATTCCCCGTGCACCGTGTGTGCTT
Organism: Rhinopomastus cyanomelas; assembly: GCA_013400115.1. Classification (NCBI taxonomy): domain Eukaryota; kingdom Metazoa; phylum Chordata; class Aves; order Bucerotiformes; family Rhinopomastidae; genus Rhinopomastus; species Rhinopomastus cyanomelas. Next base: position 380,116 of record VXBP01006258.1, on the reverse strand, counting down.
TGCTCCATCTGCATGCCAAGGCTGTGGGGCTGGGTGCCAGGGGGTGGCAGAGACGGTCTGCGTGGCGGAGGATGCTGCACGGGCCTGCAAGACAGCAGGAGTCAGGGAGGGGCAGGAGGAAGTGCTGCCCAAATGTGCTGTGAGGAACTGCCACAGCATTGCAGGGGGAAGGGACTGCTGGAGGTCATCTAGTCCCATCCACTGCTCAGGCAGGGTCAGCTACCGCAGGCTGACCTGGACCATAACCAGTCAGATCTTTAGGATCTCCCAGAACAGAGACCCTACAACCTCTCTGCCCCAGCATCCAAGTGATTAATGAAATGTTCTTCACTGCTCAGGCCTCAGTATTGACCCCTGGGGGAGTCCACTAGTGACTAACCTACTCCTGGACTTCCTACTGCTGGCCGTCCCACCAGTGAGGTGGCATTTCTGTCCCCCTCACTGCTTTGCTCGCCTGGGGCTTGTCAGCCTGTCTGTGAGGACATCGCCGGAGACAGCACGAAGGGCTGTTGGGGCGGAAACAGCACCCATGGCTCCCCTCTCACCCGCGGGCCAGTCGTCTGAGCTTTCTGGGCTGCCAGGCTGCTCGAGACCTGGCCCAGACCCTGCTAGGCTGGGCTGCCTTCTCCAGGAAGGGAGGTGTCCAAAGGGCAAAGCTGGGCAGGAGCAGGATGGGCTGCAGCTACACTCCCAGGGGGCTGAGAGAGTGCAGTGCCCTTCCCTGGCCCAAGACATCACTAGGTGTTTGCCCTGGGGCTGGGTGCCAGGGCACAGTGTGTGGCTCCTGCCCTGGTGCTGGGGGGTGGCTCTGCAGTGCAGCAGCAGGCAACTCCTGCAGGGTCTGGTTTCCCTGTGGTGCCGCTACTCTTCTGTGCCCAGCCTGGGTTCAGACAGGGCAGTTGCCCTGAGCTGGCCACAGGTGGGTTCCATCTCGTGCCATCAGCCTCCAGCTGGGTATAAAGGAGAAAAGCCTGAGGGTAGGGGCTTCTTCTGCTCCTGCTTCTCCCTACCCCTGGAGGGACTCACTTGTCATCGTGCTCCCAGAGAGCTGCTTCCCTCTTTGCGTGACCAGGGTTTGTTCTCCAGGGTGAGTACAGCTCCGTAAGTCTGGTATCAGATGGATGTTCAGCTTTCTGATTGAACTTGTTTTTCTTTTGTCCCACAGGTCTCCTTTCCTTTTCCAGTCCCTCCTCTCTTCTGCGGAGGGGTTGCTGGGTGCCAGCCTGGCAGTGCAGGTTAGTCCTGGCTACAGGCTCAGTGCAGACAGTGGCCATCACTGGCAGGGCAGTGCCTGTGCCTGGAGCAGGTGGCGGTGCGATGTGGTGGGCTCTCAGCTCCTGGGGGAGTGGGCGCTGCTGGGCTGGGGGCCCTGCCTGCAAATGTCAGTGCTGCACGGGTGCCTGCGGTGCTGGTGGAGCTGGAGCTGTGGCAGGAGTCCTCGCAGTGGGGCTTTTGGGCCACACACCTGAGATGAGATGGAGACGTTGCTGGGGCTGTTCTGTGGGCCCAGTTCATGGAGGTGGGGTAAGGAGGGCTGGCGTGAGCTGCCTGCTGCTGGGTGTCAGAGTGTGGTTGCCTGGGCTGGGTGAGCTCAGGGCGCTCTGGGGCTCAGCGTCCTGCTCCCCCTGAGTGCTGTGTGTCAGGGCTCTGCTCCTGACTGTTTGTGGGTTTGATGCCTGCAGCCTGTGCCCGGGATGGTCCCACAGCAGAGTGGAGCTCAGTGCTGCTCTGCCAGTTGGTGCCATGGGTGTCTCTGTGTCTCACGAGCAGCAGGTACCACATAGAGCTTTAGAGGGTTGGTGGGTCAGGAAGCCTGGCAGGGTGCCCCATTTGCACCTCCTCTGTACTCAGCATCCCTGTGAGCCTTCCAGGAGCTGCTTCTGCCAGAGACTGAGCAGGGGAGCATCAGCCAGGGGCAGCCTGAGGACTGCTCAGGAGACTCCGTGCACTCACGCGCCGTAGCATAGCCCAAGCAGCCCTGGGCAGTGACCTGGTCCAGGGGTGCTGTGGCATGTTGTCCCTGCTTCTTGGGGAAATCAAGCCCCTCCCTTGGCTGTGTTTTCTCTGGGACTGCTGCCCTGGGGCTGGCAGCTGCGGCTCCTGCCTTGCAGCCCAGAAGAGCTTTTGCCGCTGGCACAGTTCACGCCCTGCTCTTGTGACAGCAACAGCTGCATCCCCCCTGGATGGGCCTGCAGAGGTAGGACAGTGTCCTCGTGCCAGTGGGGTCTGGGACAACTGTCCTCTACCACAAGCTGTGCCCACTCCCCAGCTGCCTGCCTGTGCCCTGCTGCCCCCCCAGCATCCACACTGCTGACTCCAAGTGTGTCCTGAGCACCCATCAGGTGCCCCTCCCGCGTCTGTGGGGACACTGCTCTCTGTGTGGTTTGGGGAAGGTTCCTCTCTGCTGGCTCCTGAAGGCCCCTCTGCAGCTGGGGGGAGCTGAGCCCTGGAGTGGCCAAGCTGTGCCTTGACCTGTGACCAGTGTGTGCAATCCAGAGGAGCCAGCTCTGTCTGTTCCTGCTCTCCAGCATCTCATGGTGGCTGAGGTGGAGGATGTGAAAGCAGCTGCTTCCCACTGCCCTCAGTGGGGAGAGCCTGGGGCTGCAGCAGGGCCAGGCTATGAGGGCAGAGCTGTGCCATGGCCACACGGGGACTGGGGTGTCTGCAGGCAGAGGAGCAGCGTAGGGAAGTGTGCAGTGTCATCAAATTAAGGGCTTAATTAGCAGGTGTGTTCCCCTGAAGGAGCTGCTGCCTCATTAGCATAGAGGATGGTGATTAAGCAGTGGGAAGGGGCAGGTGCTGCCAGCAGGGCCCGAGGAGGAGGCAGGCAGCAAGCACTCCGCCCTCTTGCAGGACTGGGGTTGTGTCTGGTGCCATCCCCCTCTGCCAGCCTCCTGCTCCAGTCCCAGCCAGCCCTGAGCATCTCATTCTGCCCAGCTCTGTTGTCTCCACACAAGTTCCCCCTTCCAAGGGCTGGGGGGGTCTCCCTTTGTGGTCTGGCCCCATGAAGGTTTGCTGGCTCAGTGATGAGACCCAGGGCAGGTCTCCACAGGGACTGTGACAAGGGCTGACCCATCCCACAGAGCTGCCGGGATGCTGCTGTGGGAGGGGAAGTGATGGTGCTCAAGACCAAGCATCCTGGCCAGGTGCTGGCTCTGGGACACTTGGCTACTGGAGTCTCCAGAAGGGCCTACAGCACCCCTGTGTGCAGGATAGAGCTCAGGGACCCGCAGCACCCCTGTGTGCAGGATAGAGCTCGGGGACCCGCAGCACCCCTGTGTGCAGGATAGAGCTCAGGGACCCGCAGTACCCCTGTGTGCAGGATAGGGTTTGGGGACCCGCAGCACCCCTGTGTGCAGGATAGGGCTCGGGGACCCGCAGCACCCCTGTGTGCAGGATAGGGCTCGGGGACCCGCAGCACCCCTGTGTGCAGGATAGGGCTCGGGGACCCGCAGCACCCCTGTGTGCAGGATAGGGCTCGGGGACCCGCAGCACCCCTGTGTGCAGGATAGGGCTCGGGGACCCGCAGCACCCCTGTGTGCAGGATAGGGCTCGGGGACCCGCAGCACCCCTGTGTGCAGGATAGGGCTCGGGGACCCGCAGCACCCCTGTGTGCAGGATAGGGCTCGGGGACCCGCAGCACCCCTGTGTGCAGGATAGGGCTCGGGGACCCGCAGCACCCCTGTGTGCAGGATAGGGCTCGGGGACCCGCAGCACCCCTGTGTGCAGGATAGGGCTCGGGGACCCGCAGCACCCCTGTGTGCAGGATAGGGCTCGGGGACCCGCAGCACCCCTGTGTGCAGGATAGGGCTCGGGGACCCGCAGCACCCCTGTGTGCAGGATAGGGCTCGGGGACCCGCAGCACCCCTGTGTGCAGGATAGGGCTCGGGGACCCGCAGCACCCCTGTGTGCAGGATAGGGCTCGGGGACCCGCAGCACCCCTGTGTGCAGGATAGGGCTCGGGGACCCGCAGCACCCCTGTGTGCAGGATAGGGCTCGGGGACCCGCAGCACCCCTGTGTGCAGGATAGGGCTCGGGGACCCGCCGCACCCCTGTGTGCAGGATAGGGCTCGGGGACCCGCAGCACTCCTGCGCGCGCCCCTACGTTCCCCTCACCATGTGCCTGTGCTTGCTGCCATGGTGGGCTGCAGCTGGATCAGGCAGCAACACAGTGGGACACAGGCACCATCAAAGGTGCTGCTTCAGGAAGCAGGGTGCTGAGCACAGGGTGCTCAGAGGCTGCTGCTGGCACAGCCCAAGGCTGATCTGTGTCAGCCAGGAAGATCTGACATTTCAGAGTCCCGCAGCAGCTGCTCCTACACCATGAGCTCAGGGAGTAGAGGCAGCTGCACCTGCTGCTGTCAAGAGCTGGAGAACACGGGACCTACATTTGTCCACCTTTCAGGACTGTTCTTGGGCACCAGCTTTGCACCAAACATCGGGGAATGGCTGTGAAGGGGGCAGGCAGCAGTGGATCCAGCTCATGGGACACAGCACATAGAGGGAGTCCTGGAGACATGGGTTATTCCATGAGCACCCAGGCAACACCTGGTTCTGCAGAAGTTAGTTGGTTGCCAGGGCCCCATCCAGCCAGGCACTTGGATAGTGCCAGGGATGAGGCAGCTACAGCTGTTTCTCCTCTAAGAAATTCCAGAGCAAATGCCTCTTCCAGAGCTGCCTAAGGAGTTGTCTGCACTGTCCTGGCTTTCCTGGAGTCTGGGCTGGGTGGAGGCTGGAGGAGCTGGCACAGCCAGGCAGGATCTCCTCCTGCTGCCAGGAGTACTGGGCACATTGCTGGCTCTGTGGCAATGGCCAGCCTGGCTCTAAGCCCAGCTGGCTGCAGCCCACCCCCACTGCTCGAGTACAGATCTCCTTCATTGTGCAAAGCACTGTGAGCCATGCGTGCGGGAGCAGCCTCTCACAAAAGGGCACCAACGGAGGGCTTCTGTGGTCTCTTCCCTCTCTGCCACCCTGCGCTGTGCCTTGGGCCAGTTAGTGATGGGAAGTGCAAGCCTGAGGCAGGGAGGGTCAGAGGAGAGGGAGCCAGGCTGTGCCTCTGGCACTGGGCACTGCTGCCCCATGGCCAGTCTCTGTCAGGACCTGCAGGAGCTCAGCTGAGCGCAGCGATGTCAGGGAGGCAGTGCCCAGCCCCAGGTGCAGCACAGCTCACACAGGGCTGGCACTCTGTGGGCACTGCGTGGGGTTGTCCCACAGCACTCACAGGTGCTCGGTGCTGTCAGGAATGTGGGCCCCCAGGTCCCCGCTGCAGACCCTCATGTGTACCCTCGTGCCATGCCCTGGACTCCTTCCTTATGGGGGTGCATCTTGTGCCCAGAGGATGAGCCTCTACAGAGGCTCCCTGGCTCGCTGTGGGGTGCCCCGGCAATGACTGGGAGCGAGATGTGCCAGAGCGGAGCAGCTCCAGCTGCCCAGGCATCTGCTCCCTTCCCCTGCCTCCTCTGGGTCCCCTCTGTGGTGGCTGCTATCCTGGGGCTGCCAGACTGGAGACACCAGATGGGCCCTGCCTCCGCCTGGCTCCGCACTCCTGCCTGGGAGACGCAGCTTCCTGCCACTTCCCACTCCCAGCGCTGGCTCCGCGCTTGTTCCTTGACCTTTGGGGAGAGCAACGCAGGCACCCAGCTCCACTCTGCAGGACGAGGCACTGCGAGAGCCTGTGTGCAGTTTGCTGCCTGCACCAGCCCCACAGGGGGCCCCCAGATCCGCCAAGCCCCTTCCCCAGGGCCGGTGTGTCAGTGTTCACTGGACTTCACTGTGCAGGAGGCAGAAGGAGAGGGATGACTTCCCACCCCTCCGGCTTGCCCTGGATTGCAGCATCTCCCCTCCGTGGCCCATGAGCGCGTGGTGGGCCGGCTGCACTGGCGTGTGGGGGTCCATGCGCTGGCGCTGCAGAGGTGCCCGAAGCTCAGCTCGGTCCTGGCTGTCCTCTCCCAGCTCATACTGGCTCTGCTTCATTTCACTCAGGACTTGGCTGGTCCAGAGGGGAGCTGCCACAGTCTCTGTGTCAGGTGCTGCTTGGCTTGAGCTGCCCTGTGCTAGGGCTGTGGTGTCACAGCTCAGGAGACTTCGAAGGGGCGCTGGCTGACCCCACTGCTCCTTGCAGGTCAGTTCCCCCGGGCTGTGCAGCCAGGATCTATTTGTGATACCTCTTGATGGGTCCCTTTGCCCAGGGGCTGGGATCTCAGGGCTGCAAGCCCCACACCCATCCTGCTTCCCCAAGGCTGGGCTCTGGTCCTACAACCCCAGGACCTGTTTCCCTTCCGCGCAGCTGAGGCTTGTTCCGAAACGGTCTGCAGTCGTGAGCACAGCGCCAGCTCTGCACTGCTGGCGCGAGCTGAGCCCCACACTTGTGGGACCGGCGGCATGTGTCAGCCTGACAGCAGCGGTGAGTTCTGGGCTCTGCAGGCTCATGACCAATGTCCGGGAAGTTTGTCTCAGTGAGCTAAGAAATGTGTGAGGAATCGCAGCTCGACGTCGGGTCCCAGCCAGGCCAGGGGCACAGGCAGAGCCTGGATGCTATTTCGAGCCGCTGAGGTGGCACCGCTGACCTGGGAAGCAGCAGGAAGAAATCCCTTGGTGGCTGCAGTCCCCTTGGAGCATGGATGTGTGGAAGCTGTGGCCGACGCAGGGGCCAGGGGACGACAGAAGGCTGCCCTGTGGCTGGGGAGAAGAGCCCTGCGGTGTCCTGCCGCTGGCTGAATGTGTCTGTCCCAGAGCCAGGGGTGGTGGCCACAGAGTGACTGCCACTGCCTGAACGTGACGCAGGGCTGTGATGTGGCAGCAGCCCTTCCCAGGGGGTCACAGTGTCCAGAGGAGTTGGCAGCAGGGACTCTGCTGGATCAGACATGGGGCGCCAGGCTGGGCAGGCAGAGGAGGCCCGGGGGTGTGCCAGGCAGCGTGGTGGGCGGTGAGGGAGTGTCCCCGCTGGGCAGGGGACAGGGCTGTGCCGAGGGTGTGAGCGCTGTGCCCTCTGCCTGCCCAGGGCAGCCCGAGTGCCCCGACAGGTGCCCCAGGCTGCAGGGCTCTTCAGCCGTGCGCCGGCCCCTTCAGCGCTTGGGTCTCCTCCTGGCCCGCGGTGCTCCCACAGGAAGGGAGACTCTCCGCTCCGGCAAGGTGTTTCCTGCTTCCCAGATGGGATGAGGAGCCGCATCCTGACCCTGCAGGCACGCACGGGACCCCCCTGCTCATCACCCCGCGGCCCCTGTGACGGGGGTGCCCCTCACAGCCCTGCGGCCGGGCCGTGACCCGCGAGGTGTCCGTGTGTCCAGGCGGCTGCAGCAGGGGTGCAGGGCGGCGGCGGGGTGTCCTCTTCCTGCCAGGAAAGGGGCCGAGCTGTGGGCCCCGGGCTTCCTGCGGGCTCCTTCCAGCCCTGCGGGCACCAGCAGCCGGAGTGGACTGCGCGGGACCACACGGGCCTGTGCCAGGTACCAGCCCCACGGGTGGGCTGCGTGGGGAGGGGGCTCTCCGGAACTCCCCCGCAGTGTGGGGAGGGGGGGTCTCTGGATCCACCTGCAGTGTGGGGAGGGGGGGTCTGCCCGGCTTCACCCTGAGCACTGTGGGGCTGGGGTTCCATGGGGCTGCCCGGATCCCCCAGCCCCGGCAAAGGCACGCTGCGGCCGCGGGGCTGTGCGGGACCGCCGGGTGCGGGTCTGGGTTCGGGGGTCCCCGGGGCTGCCCTGGCCCGCGGTTCGAGCCGGGG
>VXBP01006258.1:354699-372362 GCA_013400115.1 Rhinopomastus cyanomelas | reverse complement strand
CGCGCGGGTCGCGCTGCGGGTCGAGCGGTGCGTGCGGGGCCGCGGGGTGAGGGCCCTGGTGCGGGCAGCAGGGCGGTGGGTCGCGGGGTGGGGCCGCCCGCGGAGGCGCGGGGCCGATGCGAGCGGTGCGACCGCTTCGGGGGCGGAGCGGCGGCCGTGGCTGCGGTTCGCAGGGGGCTGCGATGGGGGCACCGGGGTGTCGGCACCAGGGACAAGAACCGCGGTCGGCAGTGGCCCTGCGGTGCCGCGGGCGCCGTGGGGCCGCGTAGGCAGTGGGAGCCTGCTGTGGGGGTGAGGGCTGGGGCTGGCTGCGAGCTCCGCTCCCGGGGGATGGGTGTCCGCGACTCGCGGGGCCGGGGCTGGGGGGCAGAAGCCCCGCTCTGTGGGGGCCCACAGGCACCAGAGGATGGCGACCGTGACCCCCGCGTGGCGGCCCGGGCGCTGCGTCGGCAACTTCTCCGTCAGCGGGTCTGTGCGGGCGCTGCCGGGCGCGTCCCCGCTCGGGTCCCGGGCTGGGAGTGCTGGGTGCAGTTTGGGTGCTGGGTCTCCTCTCCCCACACACAACGAGCCGTTCTCGGGCCTTGGGGGGCACGGGGCAGGCTGCGGGGTTGGTGTGGTCGCGTTCTTGCGCCTGGACCTCCGCTCTGCCTGTCTGCCTGTCCCCCATGTCTTGGGCAGCTGCGGGAGCAGCGAGTCTTTGGCTCCCGTAGCCTTCCAGAACTGGGTCAGGGCAGCAGGAGCCTCCAGCGCTGGGTTTGCTGGCACCCAGAGGAGCCTGGGGTGCTCGTGCGCTCAGGGTGCATGAACTCAGGGTGCCGTGGCTTTGAGCAGACAGGATTTAAACAGGAACCCTGTTGCCTATGGCCCCAGTGTCCATGGCAGGGACCCTCAGAGCCTGCAGTGAGGCCAGGCTGACAGAGGCTGCCCTTGCACAGGAAAAGTGTTTTGACCTGTTCTGTCACCTGGTGCATTGCCTCATGCTGTGACTATCTGGCCACCTCCTGAGCTACAGCTCCTGGTCGATGTCTACTGGGCTGGGCCCGCCAAGTGCCCTTTGTTGCAGCCCTCCCTTACATAGGTGTTCTGCAAGAGAGAGCACCCCTGGGGAACAGGACATGGAGCAAGGCCAGAGGGGGCCACAAGGATGATCCCAGGGCTGGAGCCCCTCTGCTCTGGGGACAGGCTGAGGGAGCTGGGGCTGTTCAGCTGGAGAGAAGGCTCATGGGGGACTTCAGCTTCCAGTCCCTGCAGGGGCTCCAGGAAAGCTGGGGAGGGACTTTTTCTGGTACTGGCACAAGGGGACTGGGTTCAGGCTCCAAGAGGGGAGGTTGAGATGAGATCTGAAGCACGCTGCACAGCGCAGTGTGCACCTGCACATCCTCCCCTCCGTGGGGGTTTGGTTGACTCTGCCGGCTGCGTCAGGTGTATGGGAAGGGGCTGAGGGCAAAGGAAGGGCCCAGAGGAGAGTGGTACAGGGTCTTCTTTCAGATGTTAACCAGGGGTTCTGTGTCCTGCAGCTCATAGCGACAGAATGTTCCTCTAACCCCTGGGTGTTCTCAGTGAGGCTGGCGTTATGGCATGAATAATGCATGGCCCCGCTGCCCATGGCTCGAGCGGCATCCGGCACGGAGCCCTCTGGTGTGCCCGGGGACACCCACCAACAGGCAGCCAAGCAGCCCCCCACTGGATTTCCTGTCGAGGCTCCCAGCAGCTAACGCTCCCTGCGGCTGCCTCCGCGCTCCCGTGTGTAAGTGCTTGTGCGAGCGGTGAGCACGTGTGCGCTGGTGCCACCGAGTGAGTAGGGGCTGCGGGTGTGTGGGGTGAGAAGGAGGCCGGGCTGACAGCCGGGGCTTCCCTTCCCCTGTGAAGATGGGGCATCCTGGTGGGGGGCAGCTCCCCGATGGAGGGTCAGCGTGAGCGGTGGCGAGGTGGCCCAGCCCCGGAGTGCAGCACAGAGCACGTGGCCGCTGTGGGGTCGGGCAGAGCTGGGGTAGACCCGAGCTCTCCTGCCAGAGCTGGGGCAGGCATATGGTGCGTTGGGACGTGGCAGGAGGGCTGCTCCTTCACACTGAGGAATGTTCCAGCCACCCCACAGAGCTCTCGGCTCTGTGCAGGAGGCCCGGAGGGGCTGCGAGGGGAGCAGGGACACACTGAGAGAGCAGAGCCGCAGCACAAGGAGCAGGTCCCCTGGTGGGCAGCGAGGGTGTCCAGCTGTGCCCATCCCTCCTCTGCCAGCCTGACACCCGCCGCTGCCTGGGAGATGGGACCTGGCGGTCTGGCGCTGCCCGTGGCACTGGGCCACAAGGAGTGGGAGTTGTGGGGTGCTGCAGCAGCTCAGCAGCCCCGTGGGGCTGGCAGGGCTGTGGGGTGGGGATCCCGTCTGCCATGGCAGTCCTGGAGTGGGGGGAGGCCGTGCAGCTAAAACGAGTACAAAGAGTAAATTGCCATCCCACTCCTAAACGCAGCTGAGCTGCTGTAACTGTGACAACAGGCAAAGGCTCTGGTTCCTGAGTGTCTTGGCTCCTGCTGGCAGCGTGGGAAGGGGAGGCAGCACTGCCTTTGGGGAGGTCTCTCAAGGAGCAACCCAGACGTGCAGGGATGAGGGGGTCTGTGCCAGGGACAGGGGTCCAGGCCGCCCATCCCCGCGCTGGGGGAGCAGGACGCACGGCCGCTTTCGTAACCTGAGAAGCAGGTCGGCCGGGAGACTCTTCTATCATTAAATATTGAAGGATCTTCCCCGGCGGCGGCATGTGCAGCCCTCACTGGCAGCAGCTCGGGGAGCTCGTGGCTCTGGATGCTGCAGGACTCAGCTGCTGCTGCGGGGGTGACTGGGTGGGGATGGAGCATGGGGGGACCATCAGTGCTGGCCTCTCACCTCAGCGAGCTGCTCCCCAGCCACAGCCCAGCCCCCAGGACCTCTGCAGGGCACAGCCAGCCTCTGTGGTGGGGCTGGGGACTGAGCTCCAGCCCAGCCTCTGCTGTAAGGGGCTGCTTGTTGGGAAGAGACTGCTGCTTTGGGTTGCTCCTCTGTGCCAGTGTGGGTGACTTTGCAGGCTCTAGAGGAGTGGGGAGGCCTCGGTGGGCAGGGGGAGGGCTTGTGGGCGTCTGCGCTGTGTGTGCACTGAGACACAGTATCACAGTATTATCAAGGTTGGAAGAGACCTCATAGATCATCAAGTCCAACCTGTCACCACACAGCTCAAGGCTAGACCATGGCACCTGAGGGTGCAGGACAGAACTGATGGGTCCTGGGCCATGTCCCACTACCCTACAGTTGCAGGGGTCTGGTTGAGGCTGGCAGTCCATTTAAGGAGCGGTTGGGACTTCCAGGTCTGGATTCTTCTGCTTTTTATAGACATCCTCAGGGGAGCCCAAAGAATGGCAGGAAACGCAGTGGCCCCGCAAGCGCTCGGCCCTGGGCTCTATTGTTCGGCCCCAGCGGAAGCTGGTCATGGCTGGGCTGCCCAAAGAACCATCCCCTGCCTGGAGGAGGCTCCATGGAGGCTCCCCCGTGTCCTTACAGCGTGATCCAATGCTTCCTGCCCTTGGAGAAGAGGGTCTACAGCTCCTGGCATGTGTGGGGGTTCCGGGCACCATGTGCCGGGGGCTGCAGGCTGTGCCCCCTCCCTCCCTTGGTCCCTCCTGACCCTCTGCAGGGTGTCAGGTCCCTGGAACTGTGACAGGGATGTGATGGCCACACTCAAGCTCTCCCTGGCCATCTGCTCTCCTCCAGCCTGAGTCCCACTGGCCTGTGGGGGCCACGTGGAGCAGCAGTGCCAGGCCCAGTGGTGCCAAGCACAAGCGCTGTGCCACGGTGGCCACTTGGCTGCAGTGTGGCCAGAGCAGCGACTGAGCTAGTGCAGGGATGTCTGCCCCTGGCTCTGCAGCCTTGGGGCAGGTCTGTGGCTGCCTCGCGGAACCGGGAGGCTTTGCTGGTGTTTCCAGTCTGAGCCGCTGGCTTCTTTGGTGGTGCCTATGTGAGGGACCAAGTGCCATCCTCTCTTTGCGAGGACCATGGGAGACTTCAGGAGGCAGAGGAAGGCACGAACCCCGTGTGTGATCCTGACCTTGGGCGTTGATGCAGGCCCCATCTGCCCTATTACCTCTCCACGGAGGTCTCTCTGTGCAGGAACGCACTCCCACAACCCTCCTGAGGCAGACACAAGTCTCCAGATGCTTCCCAGCTCCTGGGTCTCTCTGGGGGACAGTTTTCCTTCCCCTGACTTGTCATTTCTGATTGCATCGTGCCTGTGAGGCTGCTGGGGACCAGCTGCTGCAGTTGCTGTGAATCTGCAGCTCCTGCCCCCTGTCCCGGAAAGGGAAGAAGCTGAATGAGAAGCCGCAGATCTGGACATTTGTGGTGGAAGAGTCAGACTGAAGTGAGCGAAAGGCGGAGTGAATGGCAGCTCCTGAGTGAGAGGAACAGCAGCCTCCCCGGAGCTCCCCCGGCTCGTCTGAACGAGCCCCCTCTGGCTGCACAGCCAGCAGGGTCCTGGGGGAGCAGGAGGACTCGCAGCTGGCAGCGTGCTCACCGCAGGCCAGAAACCTCACGGATCATCTGCATAATTTATTCTTCTGGGGAGGCTTTAATCTGTTGGGTCCAATAATAAACTCCTAAGTCTCCTTTGCCTGTTATCGGGGCTGGGAGAAGATGCTGCTACCACAAGCAGTTAATTTACCTCCAGAGCTGCTTCCTGTGCAGACCAGGTCTCTGCTGGGGCTGGATGTGTGCCACCGTGGCCCATGTTCCACTGGGCCCTTGGCTTGGGAGGACGTAGAAGGCTGTGCTTCAGAGACCAAGATATGGAGGACTGGGAGTTTGTTGTGCTGGCCCAGACCTGCTCTGGAGGGCAGGGTGGGATGGAGGCGGTGTGGATAGGGCCGGGAGGAACAGCTGTCCTGCTAGAGGCAGAATCACGGGATCTCTTTGGTTGGAAGACACCACTAGGTCCAGCCTTCAGCCTGACACTGCCAGGTCACCCCAAACCCACGTCCCTCAGCACCACAGACTGAGAGAGGCTGTGCTGGGAGCTGTTCTGCAGGTCAGGGTCCCCCTTTGGGACCATCCTACTGCCCTGGCCCTCTGACACTGCCTGGGGTACCAGACACTCTCTGGGCACTGTGCTGAGGGGTGACCTGCTGGCCCTGAGGGGGCCGCTCAGCCTCACCAGGGTGGGGACTGGGGCTGGAACCCTCCAGATCTGGCTGGGAGCTTGCCCCGTTCTGGCCCCGAGGGCTTCCTGCAGCAAGCAGCGTCGCCATCCAGACGCAGGCAATGTGGAGGAGTGTTCTCTTCTCTCAGAGCGAGAGCCCAGTGTGCTTCCTGCTGCCTTCACGCAGAGAGATGAACAGGGCAGAACCTCTGCAGAGGTTCAGGATGTTGCAGCCTTTTACTCACAACCTTTCTTGTTTGTCTTATCCTTTCTCCTCTTGCCCTTTGGCCATCCTGGCCTCCTGCTTCTGAGTGCCCTGGGTCTGTTTTGCTGGGGAGCCCTGGTGCCCATCCTGCGTCAGCAGCTGCAACAGCCTGTGCGCTCAGTGTGTCCCTGGGGAAGGCTGCTGTGCTCCAGAGGGTGCTGCATGTGTGTGATGCCCGCAGGGAGGCTCGGAAGGGATGGGACTGGGCCACCAGGCATGACAAGGTGTTTGGGTTCTGCTGCCTGTGGTGATGAATGGCTCTTGCCGTGCCGAGAGGCTTCATCCAGAGCCCTCTGTGCTGTGAGGCTCCATCCCAGTCCCACTGTGTCTCTGGGCTGTGGCTGCCTGGAAGCAGTGGGGTGAGCTGGGAGTATGAGCTGCTGGAGACACCTCTGGAGGATGGGAAGTTTCCACTGTGCAGGTGAAACCCACCTCGACCTCCTCATGGCAGCAAACAGGTCTCCTGGCACCACCAATTGTGGGGTGGGAAACCCGGGGCTGGTCTGTGCCTTTGCCTGGCTTTGGGCTGTGCTCGGTGCCGCAGCGAGGGGCTTTGGATGGCGGGGGGAGGCTGTGGGTATGTGCGGAGGTGTGCTTGGCAAGGTCGGGGTGTCTCAGTGCTGAGGGACAGCAGAGAGGGTCCCTTCCTTGCAGGGCCCAGCGCCCTCTGCTCCCGCGTTAGCTCCTTGTCACGGTTTAACCCCAGATGGTAGCCAGCACCACGCAGCTGCCGGCCCACTCCTCCCTGCTCCAGTGGGATGGGGAGGAGAAGCAAAACTAAAAGTAAAGCTGGTGGGCTGAGAGCAGAGCAGTTCAGGAACTGAAGCGGTGCAGAATAGCGGCGATTGTCATGGAAATGAGCGGGGAGAGGGGAGCGCTGCGCAGGGTGTTTGCTCGCGGCCGGCCGATGCCCCAGGGATGCCCTTCGCAGCCAGCTCCCCCCAGTCTCTGTCCTGGGGGGGTGTCCTGTGGTCGGGAGTAGCCCTATGGCTGGTTCAGGCTGGCGGTCCTGGCCACATCCCCGGCGGGTCCCCGCGCACCTGCAGAGGCCGGGAGGCAAAGCCTCCACTGACTAGCGGTCGCGCTACTTGGCAACGAGCAGCCCTCGGCGTGCGCGCAGCGCCGTCCCAGAGCCACGCACGGTGTCCTGCGGCCCCGCTGGCACCGCAGCAGCCCGGTGACCCTGTGCCAGCAGGGCTGCGCGATGCCCTTTCGAATGCTGGAAGCCCTCGTGGCCACCCCGAGCTCTGAGGAAAAGCGGGGTCCTGGCCGCGGCCCCTTCGCGCTGCCAGCAGCTGCGGCGCAGCAGCCCTGCTCCCAGAAATCCCAAGTCATACATCTTTAATCTCCTACAACACAGCAGCCATTGCAGCTGCTCGCCCTGGAGTGAGCGGCGAGCGGGGCGAGCACGGGCCGGACTGCTCTGGCTGCCCGCCCTGCGCTGGCCCTGGGCTCTCCCGGAAGGGTCTCAGCTGGCCTCTGGGCCCCCGTTGCTTGTCCCACACGAGCCAGCAGTAGGGTCAGCTCTGTGGAGGAACTGATGCTTAGCTGAGCCTCTCGGGCTGAGTCCTGCACAGGACCCATGGGAAGTGGGTGAGGCAGGCTGGGAGGGGTGCTCGGCATACCCCTGAGCAGGGTGGGAGGGGTGCTGGAGGACCCTCCCAGCCTTCCAACTGGCCCAGGTGGGGGACAGTGTTCCAGGGCTCACCCTGGCCAGCAGCTCTGCCCGTCCATGGGGTGGGGATGGGCACAGGCATGAGGGCTTGGGGCATGGAGCTGCTGGTGTGGAGAGGCCAGATGCCCTGCTGTGCTGGGGACAGGAGCCGGTGCAAGCCGTGGGTGATCTTATCTTGCTCCCCGGGGTCCCACGGGAGGTTTGCCGTGGGTACGCTCCACACCTGACCCCGCCATGCACGTGTGATGCCCGGAGCTGCATGTGCGGAGCCTGGAGTCCGTGCACGGGGTGCTGTGCGCTGACACTGCCCTTCGTCTCTCGCCCGCAGGTTGATGAAGAGGGAGCGCTGTGACCCCGTGCCTGTGACAGTCGTTTCAGGTGAGTACTGCTCTGGCCTTCCCTTTCTGCCTTGGGCTGGGGGAGCCTTGTCCTGGGAGGGATGGTCTGTGGGGCAGTGGGGACAGGGACCTGTCTGTGGGGCTCAGGGCAGCTTGGGGAGAGCTGAAGTCAACAGCAGGGCTGGTGGGGGCTGGCAGAGAATGGCAGAGCCCTGGCTGGAGAGGATATGACTCAGACTGGGACAAGTACTGGTGGTCCTGGAGGACAGGACTGCTCTTGGACATCTCACTGGTGTGGGTGCTTCTGCCAGCCTAGCCTGCTTGGTTGCTGCCTCACACAGTGGGGTTGTCTCCTGACAGAGGTGCTGCCTGTCTGTGCCCAGGGACTGGGAGCTGCAGACCAGCACAGAGCTGGCACATGGCGAAGGGCACATGGCATGCTGAGAAGGGCATTTTCTGTGGCCACACTGCATCAGTGATGCTTCGAGTGCCTCTGCTGGGCTGGTTCCTGCCAACAGGGGGTCTGGGTGAGGCAGGTCCTGCTCCAGGTGTGCGCAACTGGAGGACGTCTCAGAGGTAGGTTCCCAGCGACTGCTTGCGTGCACCGGTGCCGCCAGTGCTGCAGGGGAGCAGCAGTCCAGCTTCTGCCCCTGTCCCCCGGCTGTGACCTGCCCACCCCATTCAGCACAGATGACCACCACGTCCCAGCCCAGAGCAGGGCTGAGCTGTGAGGGACCCTGAGCCTGGGCACCTCTGCGGGGCTGGGGTGCAGGCAGCCCTCCCCAGCGCCTTCTCCCCATGTGCCAGGAGGCTGGGCTGTGGCACCCAGCGAGCGAGGGGTGCCAGGCTGTGGGGTGAAGGCTAGTGGAGCAGGGCAAACATGAAACGGTTAAAGGAGCAGGGGCCTTGTCCTGGCCCCAGCAGCCACTGTGCAGCTCAGTGAACCCCTGAAATGGGCTACCTCCCCACCCCGTGCAGTGCTCTGGGAGCTCAGGCTGCCCGCGCGGGGCCGCCGGCGCTGTGTGGGACGGGCGGCGTGGGCTGTGCTCAGAGCTGCTGTGCAGGGGCTGCCTGTGCTGTGGGGGCTGCCTGCGGGGAGGCGCCGCACTGAGCTGTGCTGTGCCGTGCCATGCGGTGCCATGCTGTGCTGAGCCATGCCAGGCCGTGCCAAGCTGTGCCACGCTGTGCCGTGCTGTGCTGTGCCAGAGGTGGTTCCCTGCAGGGCTGCGCCTGTTGTCTGAGCAGCAGGCAGGGGCAGTCCTGGGGGCTGCGCGGGTGGGATGGGTTGTGGCCGCACCCAGGCTGTTGTCTGCTACCTTCCACGCTCTGTTGACCCTGCCTGGTCCCAGCCCGTCCCTGTGACTGGCAGGGCCCTGACTGCGGTGGCAGCAGCAGCATTCCTGAGCGCTTGCAGCAGGCCACTCCGTGCTCTGACCTGGCCTCCTCAGTCTGCAGCAGACCAGTGGGTCCCAGTTGTGGTGGGACCCTGTGGAGCTGGGCTTGAGGAATGCAGTCCCTGTGCCAGGGCTTAGTTCCTTGCTGTGAAGGGGAAGGAAAGTCCTTGCCTGCTGTGGCAGGAGCCCGAGTCTGTGGGACATGGAGAGGCCCCTCAGGGTCTGGGGCAGGCGATGGCTGAGTCAGGAGCACAGTCCTGCCCCACTTGGTGTCCCCGGGGCTGCCTGGCTGGCAGCTGCCTTGACCTCTTCGCAGAATCACAGAACCACAGACGGGTTTGGTTTGGGTTGGGAGGGAGCTCAGAACTGCCCTGGCCCCAGCCTCTCACTGGACCAGGGTGCCTACAGCCCCATCCAATCTGCCATTGGATGCTGCCAGAGATGGAGCAGCCACAACCTCCCTGGGCAGCCTGTTCCAGTGTCCCCCCAAGTCCTGCCCATGC
The DNA here is from genome assembly GCA_013400115.1 of Rhinopomastus cyanomelas. NCBI lineage: Eukaryota > Metazoa > Chordata > Aves > Bucerotiformes > Rhinopomastidae > Rhinopomastus > Rhinopomastus cyanomelas. Next base: position 363,034 of record VXBP01006258.1, on the reverse strand, counting down.
CATGGCTCTGCCCAGGGCTGGCGAGGCTCGGCAGGGGTGCCGGGGCGGTGATTAGCCTCAGCCCCAGACTAGCAGATGGAGACTGGTTATCCTATTAGCTGGGGCTAAGCGCGAGGAGCTGAGCACTGCGCTCAGGCTGCTGCTCAGGGGGTGCTCCGGGCTCTCGCAGGATGTTTTTCTGGGGTAGCAGCCGCCCCGATGCCGGCTCTGGATAGCGGCTGCACCCAGGAGGCACCACGTCCCCGGAACAGGTCAGCTGCTCCCTTCCGGACACGGGGTCTGGACCTTGCACTGGGCCACAGGGCCTGGTGCTGCAGCAGGGAGGCTCCTCCAGGGTCGGGGTGCTGGGACGGTGCTGAGGTGGTGCTGGGACAGGGCCAAGGCCGTCATGGGTGAGGTTGAGCAGGGAGGGCGTGGTGGCACCTCATGGGTGGCAGTGGTGAGGGGGTCCTGGCAGCAGCAGGGTTGCCTGGGTTGCAGTTCCTGGAGGTCCTCAGGTGCTTCTCGCTGTGCCCTGCTCCTCAGCTGTATCCAGGAGGGTGTAGGAAGGGGGCAGCCCCACAGCTGGGCAGGATGATGAGCTGGGTCAGCCCAGGCCATGGCATTGCCCACACTCAGGGGGGCTGAGTGCTCCCCTGGCCATGTGGTGGGTCTGTGCTTGCTGCCCGCAGGCACACAACAGGCTCTGCTGAGAGGGGTTGGATTTGCTTGCTCCTGGGCTGTGCCACCATCCCAGGCTGTGCCCAGTGGCCTGTGGGGAGATGGAGGCAGCAGAAGGGCCTTGGGGCAGTTCCCGGGTCCTGTGCCCCCTGGCCACATTCTCACTGGGGTCTGGCACAGCAGATGGGCAGGGGCTGCGCGGGCGGCTCTTACACCCGGGTCTGCCGAGGAGCTGGAGGGGGTCAGTGCCTTGTGCGGCAGGAGGAGAGGCCAGTCCATCCCGTGCAGACCTCTGGGTCCATGGGATTCTGGAAGGGCCCGACCCTGTGCCCTGCCCTTAGCCGTGGGTTCCTGCTGCGGATGCTGCCGTGCTGGCAGTGAGGTCTGTCCCCACCGCCCTGCACGTGGGTGCGGGACCGGGGACCCCAGCGGGGTGCACAGGGCCTGGCACGTGCTCCAGGAGAGCTGTAACTGTGGTTTCCACGGCGACTGCGTTTGGGGATGTTCCTATGGCTACGCACACTTGCGCTGCGCTTGCACACTCGCACTGCACCCTAGCGGGTGGAGCTCCCACGATCCCCGGTGCCTCCCGGTGAGGAGGTTCTCACTGCAGCCCTGTGCCTGCCCCGCTGAAGGCACCATCCTGGGTCTTGGAGAGGCTGCTGGGGCAGCGCTGGGGGCTCTGCTGGGCTCTGCGGGCCCTGAGGTCCCGCAGCTGGACCAGCTGTACACTGTCCCTGCTGGGGTCTCCATGCTGGGGCAGGTCAGGGGTGCCCCCATCTCTTTGCTGGACGCAGATGAGCCCTGGTGCTCCTGGCACTGAGCTCTGGCTGTCCGACGCGGCTCCTTACCCCGCTGCCCTCACCCGGGTCAGCACTGCCCTGGGGAAGCCAAACGCTGGCGCAACAGGTCTGTTCCCCAAAGTAGAGCGGTGCTGCACTTGCCCTTTAAACATCCCCAGTGACCCACTAACCCTGGCAAATGGGGAGAGGGAAAATCGATGGGCAGGGAGCATTACCCGGCAGGCGCTGGAGGACACTGCAGCCACTCACTGACCGATCAATGAGCGCTGCTGCTGCAAGAGCTCTGCGCAGCCCGGGCTGCGGCCACAGCCTGCCCCTGCCCACGTGTGCCCCTGCTCCAGGGGACGCAGTGGCAAAGGACGAGGTTGGGCTGGCGCAGGGTGCTCTGCGTTCCGCATCGTGCGGGGCTGGGACACAGCCGGGGCAAACAGGGCACGCTGCCTGTGCCCAGGTGATGGCGATGGCTCGGACACCGCAGGGCTGGGGGCACAGCCTGGCCCAATGGCCCTGGCCGTGAGCCGAGGAGGAGTCCTGGGCCAGTGGGAAGGTGGCCCATGGGATCCCCAGCACGGGGCAGTGAAGTCAGGCCAGCACGGCCCCTCCCGCCCTCGGTCCCCCGCCAGAGCCTGCGACCATCGACCGTGCTCCAGCCGCAGCCGCAGCCGCCCCTGGTAAATCAGTAACGAGTGGCCTGCGTGAGAGGACGAGGCTCTGCCAGTCCCATGGGCATTGCCAGCCACGCCAGAGCGGACGCGCCTCGGTCCTTTGAGGTGAGGGCTTGGCTGCCTGCAGGGGCACAGGTGGGCTGGGGGTCCTGGGCAGGGCTCCCTGCTCGTGGGGCGATGAGGACCTTGCACAGCGCTCGCACACAGCGCTGGGGCTGGGCTTGGCGCTGTTGTAGGAGCAGAGCCTGGGGCGGGAGCTGCTGGAGCGAGCGCTGGGACTGGTCTCTGGAGAGACAGCGGTGCTGGGCTCCATGGTCATCTCTGCAGGGTCTGGCAGGGTCCGTGCCAGAGCGGGTGGGTGGATGTGCTGCCCCGTGCTGCTGCTGCCCTGTCCTGGGGGGAGTCAGGCAGTGGGTGCGGTCAGAGGCAGCACCCCAACAGCTCCCCCTCCTGTGACAGTCCCAGTCCACGGGGCCCATTCCCAGTGATCCCAGTAGTGGCAGCCCTGTGCACTGGGTCTGCCCTGGTCCCAGTCCGGCCAGGGTGTGCTGGGTGTGCCCCTTAGCCTGGAGTAAGCTGGGAGAGGCATCAGCTGGGGCAGCTGCCCCGAGGTGGCTACAGGTGAGTCCTATCCCATGGCCACACTCAGTACACTCAGACGGGAAGTTTGCTGGGTTTCCCTCCTCAGGTTTGCCCTCCCTGGAGGAGCTGTTCTCCATCCTGACCCTGAGGGCTACTCCCTTGTTCCTTGTGACTTTGCTTGCTGTGCCGGGTGTAAATCTGTACTGGAACTGGTACCAGCTTGGCTGCCCCACTGGATCATTTCTTCTCATCCTCCCCCTTCTTGGCTGGGAAGGGGGATTGGGTGATGGAGCAGACACTACGTAGCAGAGATCTGAGATCGGGGCAGTGAGTGCAGCACTGAGCACAGGAGCTGCGAGCTGGACAGGAGATTTAACCCTGATTCTGCTGGAGAGAGCGGCTGGTCCCAGCACGCTGTGGGGGGCTGGTTCTGAGAAGGTCCTGCAGGGCAGCGGGGCTGTGTGCAGGTCAATCTGCTCCAGTTTTTGTGGCCAACAGCTCCCACAGAGGGTGACGGGGAAGGTCTGAGGTTCTGCTCTGCCCCTATGCAGAGGGTTGTGAGGTCTCCCTTGCTCCTGGGAAGATCCTGCTGTTGTCCTTGTTTGGTTTCCCCTGTGCCCTCATGGTCTTTTGGCACCTGTGGGACCACTGCTGAGGCCGGAGCTGAGCCCCGGTTGTGGTGAGTGCCTGGGGTGCCTGGTGCCTGGGGGGGGCACAGGCCGCGCACAGCATCCTTTAGAAGCTTGATGCTGTGTCCCCAGGTAGGATCCACCCTGCGCCTGGTTCCTGTGACCCTCCCGGCTCTGCCAGGGCATCCCTGGGGGCATCCCTGGGGGCATCCCTGGGTCTGTTGTGCAAGAGAGTTCCAGCTGTGGGGTGAGGTCTGAGCGTGGTGCTGGCCCTGGTCTGTGAGCAGGTGCCAGCACAGTGAGGAGCAGAGCGAGCGGCTCCGACAGCGCTGATGCAGGAGCTGGGTGCCTCACCGTGAGAGAGAAATGAGGCCATTTGCAGACATCGCAGTGTTGGAAGGTCTGAAACAACTTCCCGGGAGGTGCAGGGACTGCAAGAGGGAACCTGGGGGAAGGTCGTAGCCCCAGAGATACCAACAGCCCTGTCCCTGGGGATGGGTGGAGCATGCCCAAGCCTCCTGCCACCCGGTGCTGTGGTTTTGTCCTGGGCTGCAGGACCTGGTGCCAGTGCTGGGGGCGGACGCTGGTCTTTGCAGCCCTCTCTGGGCTCCCTGTGGCTGCATCAGCCCGCAGGATTGAGCGGCAGCGCCAGGGAGGTGCCACCTCCCCCTGCCTCAGGGGCAGCCCCAAGCTCAGCAGTGCCCAGCACCATCCCTGAGGCGTCTCGGCCCTGGCCAGTTCTGCTGTCCTCGGTCACCTCAGCGCGTGTCTCCCTGCTCTCTCCCATCCGGGAGCCTCCCCTCCAGAGGAGCAGCCGTGTCCCTCCAGGACGCACTGGCGATGGCTGTGGTTTGCACTGCCAGTGACCTGGGGGGCGCCAGAGCAGCTCTCAGCGGGGCAGCGTGGGATGATCCCCGTGGCTGGGCTGCCCTTGACGTGGGGATTTGTGAGAGGCCGTGGGGAAGGTGGTTTAGGCTGCTGGTGGGGAGTGGGGCAGGGAGCACAGGCTCTTGTGTGAGAGAGGGAAACCTGGCTGGGCCGTGCAGCCTCTTGCGGGAGCTCCTGCCGAGAGCATCTGGAGGTCAGAGCAAACTGCTCTTTCTTGGGCTCCACTCGTAGGTGCTCCTGGGGGCAAGAGCTCGGTGGGGCTGGCGGGCGTGACCAGCCGCGATGGCATCACGCTGGGTGGTTCCCGCCGCTGCAAAACCCGTTCCGGAGGTTTTGCCCCTCCTCGAGGGTTGTTCATCCGCTTTCCCCTGGCGCTGGAGTCACACTCGCTGGGTTATAATTTGTTAGACACACAGTTTGCGCCTTGTTGTGTTCCAGATCAGTGGGGACTTAGTTCTCAGCAGAGAAGTTGATTTGATAGGAGAGAAGGAGTGTGAATGGCTCCGCGTGTCCGCGATGGGGTGTGCGGTGGGGGTGGCCGGCGCGCGTTCCCAGCCGTTCACAGTGGCGCCTCAGCCTTCACGGGGGACTAATGAGGTACCAGAAGATGGGGGTCGGGGGAGAAGCAAGGATAATGCTGGCAATTACCATCTGGAGGCTTTCATGCCTCCCCCTAGTGAAACGACGAGATGGAAAACAAAGGCGGAAATAAAACCAATGAGTGGTGGTCGTGGACCAGAACCGTGGGGCTGTGGTGGGTGCCACTGGCTGCCTGGGGAGGGGGGCTCTGTCCCTGGGAGGACACCAGCTGAAGCCACCTCTGCTGCCGGCACCCCGGGGCACAGGACTGAGTCAGGCTGCGCAGTTTGCTGCCATGGGATGGCGTCCGTGGGGTGCTGGAGCCCCGCTGGCGCCGTGGAGGGGCAGCTGTGGCTTTGCCCTTGCTGGGCCCTCTCTGGGGACGTGGGCCTGGGGCAGACGGGGCTGCACCCCGAGCACTGCCTCGCAAAGGCACAGGTGTCGGTGCTGCTCGGCTTCGGGAGGCTCTCCTGCACCACCCCTCGTGAGGTGCACACCAGTGCATGGTGTCCTGGCTGTGCCAGGGCTGTGCCAGGGCTGTGCCAGGGCTGTGCCGGCTCTGCATGGGCACTGCCCACAGGGTGCTGCTCACGTCTCGGGTGGACTTTGTCCTCACTTTGCAAGCAGTTGAGCATCTTTGCAAGCACATTGCTCCTGCTCTACCTCCCGAGCTCCGTAGGGCCATCTCTCCTGCCTGCTCCCCATGTCACTCCGCATCTCATCAGAGTGCTGTTCAATCCCCTCTTCTAAGTCGCTGAGAAGGACAAGGTCCCGTCTGTGCCCCAGCAGCGGCTGAAGAGCGGTGCTGACAGCTCATCCTGCGTCCAGCCTTCGGCTGCTCCCAGAGCCGGTGTCTCATGGCACCGTGACTGCTGAGGCTCTGCCAGCCTCAGGGAGCCGTCCGCAGATGTGGTGGCACCCTTGCTCGTCCCCCAGGTCCCAGTCGCAGACTGGAGGGAGTCTTGTGGACTAGTGCTCCTGGGGGTGCAGGCTGCTCCTCGCGGCCTCCACCTGTTGTGATGACTCTGCCCTGTGCGCGGCTGAGCTGCCCAGCTGAGAGCTCCTCTGCCTCCCTCTCGGGCCCTTTGTTGAGCAGGTTTTGCTGTCTCCCTTCCTGACCACTTGCTCTCCTTTCTCTTTTGGCTGCAATAGACCTTGGCAGTGGTGGCTGCTCCTGAGCTGTGACTCGGGTCACTCCGGCCACCTCTGCCTCTCACCAGCCCCACCTGGTCCCCACTCGGAGCTACAGAGCCCAGCCTGTTCTGGCCGGGTGGTCCTGCCTGCTCCAGAGGCAGAATCTCTTCCGCCTCTGCCTGAGACCCCCGAGCCGCTGCTGACAGCACAGGCTCTGTGGGGCTGCAGGCAGACCAGGCTGCAGGTCTGTGTGGGGCCTGGGCAGACCAGGACGGGGTGCAGTGTGTGCTCTCTGCTCTGGGAGATGCAGGCAGAAACCCCTCCCTGGGAGGGGGCTGAGGGCCTGGAACAGGCTGCCCAGGGAGGCTGTGGCTGCTCCATCACCCCTGGCAGTGTCCAGGGGCTGGCTGGCTGGGGCTGTAGGCACCCTGGTCTGGTGAGAGGTGTCGCTGCCCCTGGCAGGGGGTTGGGGCTGGGGCAGCTCAGAGCTCCCTCCCAACCCACCCATCCTGTGATTCCAATGGCACCAATCTCCTGTGATCTGCATTTGGCAGTGCAGGGGAAGTTGGAGACCCCCGGTCCTTGGGCCAGGCGGGCCCTGTGTCTCTGCAGCGTGGGGTGCAGGTGGGCTGAAGGAAAGAAAGAGCCTGGGGTCTGGCTGGTTGCTCTGAGCTGATCTCATTGTTGGTCACGATGGAGCCAAGCTCTGTTCTGTGGCCAGTGCCACGGAGTCGCTGCGATGGAGCTCCGGGACCCGCTAGACTCCCGCCTGAACGTGCTGGTCAGTGGGTGCAGCCTTCTCCGCCTGTCTTGCGTGCTCCGTCAGCGCAAGGGGTTTGTGGCAGATGCTGCTCCAGCTGGGAGCCTTGCTGGGGGCCGGCTGCCCTGGCAGCGCCTGGCTCTCACCGACGCCTGTGTGCGCTGTCCCTTGGCCTGAGGATAGGAAGGGCGGAGGAAGAGCTATTAGTCATTTCCTGGACAGATCCAGGCCGTTCTGTAAACCTCTCCAGCTCTTGGTGGTTTGGGGGCTATTTCTGTTTGAGGATCATCACTCAGATTAGAGCCTTGAGCCCCAGCCAGCGATGGACCAGACACGGCCCCGCGTGCAGTCCTGCCGTGCTCAGCCCAGCACCCCATCTGCTCCTGGCGGGGCGGCCACTGCCCAGTCCCTGCCTGGGAGCGCCGGTTGGACCTGCTGGCCAGGCAGGGTCCCCCAGGCTTTAATTAGCCCCGGGTGCCAGGGGCACTGGCACAAACAGCAGCCCGCGGTGGCAGCTGCCAGTGTGCATGCCCGTGGCTTCCCCGGAGGAGACCTGGATCGCAGGTCACCCGTCCTCCCACTCCGAGCGCTTTGGCACTGCCGCGTCCTGTTGTCCAAGCGGGACCTGGTTTGGAAAGCCCCTGGCAGGCAACCCCAGCTCCCGGCCCTGCAGAGCCTTTGCCCAGGAGGGTGTTTGTGGGTGCGGGCAGTGATTGATGTTCTGGGAGCAGGGCTGTGGGCACCTGGCTGTGGGTAGGCACCCAGCAGCCACAGGAGTGATCAAAGGAACCAGCAGGCCCTGGGAGCTGGGACACCCCATCCCAGCCAGCCCCATGGCACCGTGTGCTGTTTCTGGTGGGTGCCCCGTGCTCTGGGGGTCCATGTGCACGGGTGGGGCAAACGCTGGGGCACTGCTGCTGGCAGGAGGAAGAAGAGTCCTGCGTGGGTGCTTGGAGGGGGTCTCTGCAGCATGGGGGGTGTAGGGCATGCAGTGGCGCTTGTGGGGATCCCTGTACGGCGTGGGGCTTCTTGGCGAGGTCCCTGCCATGCGGACTCCCAAGTGGGGTGGGGGTGGCTCTTGGTGCAGGGATTTGTGGGAGTGGGTGGTGTCCCTCCTGTGGAGAATCCCACGGTGGGGGTGCATCTGTAATGTTCCTGAATGGTGGGCTGAGGGCTCCCGGGTGAGAGCCCAGGACCTCTGTTGGGGGCAGTCGGGGGTCCTGTATAAGGTCTCTGTGGGTAAAGCATTGGGGTGCTCTGCTCGGTCCCTGAGTGGAGGTTGGGTGTCCTCTGCTGGGTCTCTTCCAGGGGATGGTCCTTGCTGTGGGGGGTCCTGATGGGTCCCTGTTGGGGGATGATCCTTGCCAGGATCCCCTGCGGGGGTCTCCGTGTGCAGTGGTGCGGGTTCTCTCCTGGTTTCCTACTGGGTAGGGGTCCCACAAGAACCCCTGCCAGTGGATGATCCTTGTTGGGGTCCCCCAATAGGATCCCAGTTGGGGGGTCCTGGGGAGGGGTCCGTGCCAAGGGATGGTCCTTGTTGGGGCTCCCAATAAGATCTAAGTCAGGGTGGTCCTTGGGAGAGGTCCCTCCCAGGGGATGGTCCTTGTTTGGATTCCCCAATAGGATCCAAGTCGG
>VXBP01006258.1:294933-354427 GCA_013400115.1 Rhinopomastus cyanomelas | reverse complement strand
CGGGTGCAGCACCAGTGCTGCCCCGGTGCCAGTGCTGCCCCGGTGCCAGTGCTGCCCCAGCAGTGGGCACTGGCAGCGGTGGGGCCGGCGTGGCCGCAGCGGGCTCTTGGTGCACCCGACGGGGGTGCAGTGGGGCCGAGGTGTGACAGGGGGTGGCATCGTGTGGGCCTTGCAGAGGGGCCCCACAGAAGCTGTGGGGTGGCTGTTGCAGGCCGGGGTGGTGCTGGGGCTCGCCTGCGGCCCTGCTGCTGAGGGCCCTGAGCGCTCGGAGGCTGAGCCTGGGCAGCGCAGGGAACGTTCCCTGGCCGGCAGTGGCAGCCGCGGCCCCGCTCGGGAGTTTGTTAGCTGCGGGGTGCTGGGAGCAGCGCCCTGCCTGGGCCGGAGGCCCTGAACCATTACAGCTGGGAGAGACCTCATCGAGTCCAGCTGCCAAAGCCCCACCCCGCCCACCAAGCAGCAGATGTGCACCTTTTAGCCCTGTGGGCAGGAGAAGGAGACAGAGGGATGAGCAGAGGAAGAAGGAGACAGAGGGATGAGCAGAGGGAGAAGGAGACAGAGGGATGAGCAGAGGGAGAAGGAGACAGAGGGATGAGCAGAGGGAGAAGGAGACAGAGGGATGAGCAGAGGGAGAAGGAGACAGAGGGATGAGCAGAGGGAGAAGGAGACAGAGGGATGAGCAAAGCATTGCTGGGGCAGAGGGGGTTAAGGGAGGTGAGAGCTCTCCCCATCAGTGGACAAAGAGGCCTTCTGTGGAGGCTGGCATGGAGGTCCTGCTTGGGGGCAGAGGGGTCACGCTGGGGGCCAGGGCACTTGCTGGAGGACGGCAGTGCAGGATCGGGCGCCAAGGGCTGCAGAGCAGCAGAAGCAGGTGAAGCAGTTCTGTCGCCTAAGAATCTGTCTCTGTTCTGGTGAGGACTGACCCTGTGCTGCAGGAAGGGCTTTGCCCCCACTCAATGCCTCCCCAGGCCCTGCTACGGTCACGGCCTGTGCTCTCAGAGACACGGTGCCCTGTTGTTCCCTTCAGGACAGCTCCTCTGGCACCCCTGCGCTCACCCCCCCCCAAGCCGATGCTCAGTCCCGGGATTCATCCTGCTCCAGACCTTGCACCGTCCCAGGGATGGCCTGAAGGCTGCCAGTGAGGGCCCTGGCCCTGCCCATCACCCTGGCACCCACCTCTGGGCTGCTCCCTGGGCACCACCCTGTGCCTCCTGCCCCTGCTGTAGGGTCGTTTGGGACTGTGTGGGGAGCAGTGGGGCTGGGGTCAGTGCTCTGGGGTACTGCAACCTCCTGCCCCTTGGGTACGGGAGGAATGGGCATTAGCAGAGCTGCAGCCCTGGGGCTGCCTGGGGCTGGACGCTTTGCTGGGGAGCAGGAGGGTGCTGGGAGGTGCACTCTGAGAGAACTGAGGTGTAGGGTGCAGTGGGAGCACGGGGATGTGGGGCAGCACTGGGTGCAGCGGGAACACCGCTGCTCTCGCAGCCTGGCCAGCACAGCCCATGCACCGCCAGCTTGACTGATGTGCAGAGGAATTTGCTGCAGTCTCAGCTGCCGGCTCAGCCTTTGCAGTGGGAGTAGCAGCAGGGCCCCAGTGGGCTGGGCAGGGGCAGCCAGACACCCCGTGCTGGCTCAGGCTGGGCCAGGGGCAGCCCTTCGCCCCTCTCCCTCAGAGCAAGGCAGTGCTGGCAGGGAGCTGTTGCATTTATGGCTCAGGCGGGGGTAGCTTCCCAAACAGCAAGTGCCTGGTTTGCAGAGCCCTCTGCCAGCGGAGGGGCTCTCGCTGAGGTGAAGGGAGGCAGGAAAAGCCCAGCTGAGCCCCCCAGGAGCTCTACAGTGGCTGCTCCTGAACTCGCCTGTGCGTTGTCCCTCTGCTGCAGCCCGTGAGGGGTCTGAGATGTGTTGGGCGGTGTTGGCAGAGTTGCGGCCAAGCTCACAGGGCAGATGCTCCAGAGTCGCCTGTTCCCTGCCTCCTCCTCCCCTCGTACAGGGCACAGGGTGCTTGGTGGCACCTAGATGGAGGATCTGGTGAGGATCCTGGACGTCCGCTCTGGCTCCTGGCCCCTGCGTGTCCTGCTCCTCCCTTCAGTAGTGTCTGGAGCCAGCTTTTCCTCCTGCCGGGGCTTGGCAGGGCTGTAGCACAGTGCTCTCAGGCCAGGTGTGGACCCCTCTTCTGTGGGGTTCTCTTGCTGCTCGGATGCTTTTCCCTGGTCTGGGAGAGGCCTTTGGTCTTGATCTTGGTGATGGCCGTCCCTGAGGGGTGGCCAGCAGGGGCACTTTGGCTGCTCTGTGGGGCTCTTTCGGGCTCTGGGACCAGGCCAGGACTAGTGTCGGCAGCCCAGGAGGGATCTCACAGCCTGTGAGTGGGGACTCAGCTGGGCAGGGAGCAGGTTCATGATCTCAGTGGCACTTGCAAGGGCAGTCAAAGGCCTTGTGATGGGAACACCCCTCACCTCCTCTGGCTCTGCGTCTCCATCCCACACCTGAGCAGGTTGAGTTGCTCTGAGCGATGGGATGCACTCAAGAGAAGAGACACCGCAGCAGGCTGTGCTGCCAGTCAGCAAGACCTGGACAGGCTGGAGAGCTGGGCAGAGAGAAATTTAATGAAGTATAACAAGGGTAAGTGTAGAGTCTGGCATCTGGGCAAGAACAAGCCCAGGTACCAGTATAGACTGGGGACTGAGCTGTCCGAGAGTCGTGTAGGAGAAAGGGACCTGGGGTCCTGGTGGACAGCAGGATGGCCATGAGCCAGCAGTGCGCTCTTGTGACCAAGAGGGCCAACCGCATGCTGGAGTGGATCAGAATTGGGGTGGTTAGCAGATCGAGAGAGGTTCTTCTACCCCCCTACTCTGCCCTGGTGAGACCACATCTGGACTAGTGTGTCCAGTTCTGGGCCCCTCAGTTCGAGAGGGATGTGGAGCTGCTGTCCTGTGGTGTCCCAGTGGAATGGTCAGGTGTGTCTTTCCGTGTTGGCCTCTGTCTTGAGGGAGGACTCCTGTCCCACGCCGAGCTGTGGTGTGTGTTGGGACTGAGGAGCCGTGACCAGGCCCTTGGAAGTGTGCGACAGCCTGCCTCCCTGTGAGGGGCTGTCTGAGCGCTCAGCTGCTGCCGGTTTTCCTCTGTGGCCAGGGAAGGCTCTGCCCTCACCCCTCAGTCTCCTGGTACTTGAGCTTCACGTTCTGACTTGTTACCTCCTCAAGGCAGAGCCTGGAAACCCGGCGCACAGAGCGTCGATCCTGCTGGTGGCCCGCGGGAAGCGAAGAAGTACATTTTCCTGTTAGAGAGGAGAGACGGCGAAGTGTTTCGGGTGGTGGGAAGGGACAGGCTGCTCGGAGCAGATTCTGTGAGCCGTGGTGGGAATCCAGTGCCACGAGTGCTGCAGCCCTGGTGCAGGTGGCCCTGGCAGGGCAGGGACGCGGTCGGTGCCTGCCAGCCCTGCCCGGGTGAGTCCCACCAACCACGAGGCAGGGGCACACTGAGCTGTGCAGAGGGGGCTCTGGGTGCTGCAGGGGGGCTGTGGGACAAGGGACACTGGTTCTGGCTAGGAAGTGTGAGCAGGGCTCCCGGGACCTCAAAAAGTCATCTTGGTGGGTCTGTCTGTGCTGGAGGGCAACTGCTGGTGCTCTGCAGCTCATGTGAGGCAGAACTGCCCACAGCGCCACGCAGCAGCACGGAATCCCTCCTTGGCATCGGCTGCTGCTGCACACGACCGTAGGGGAGGAGGAAGAGTGGATCTGGCGCTGGCTGGTGAACCCCGGGTGCTGCCGTGCCAGCTGCCCCATGAGTGCCCGGGCACTTTGGGGTAACGCTGCAGTATGTGCTGAGCATAGTGGGGTCAGGGCTGGGCAGACCCCCACAGGAGATGGTGTTGTGGGGAGCCCGAGTGGCTCCCTGCTGCTGGTGTAAAGCCTCTGGCCGCTGTCCTGCTCCGCTGTGCCAGGGAAGCAGTGGTGTTGGAGCTGGGCTCACTGCTGGTGGCACTGGGGTCAGGGTTGGAGCTCTGTGCACCCGCTGCCGGCGCTGTGCTGCTCCTCTGCTCCATGGACCTGTCCTGTCCCGTGGCTGTAGGGCAGGGAGTTGGTTTGTTCTGACAGCCTGAGCTGGGTGGCGGCACCCAGGGTGCCGGGATCATCCTTTAGCCCTGGTCTCCCCGAGCCATTGGTGCTTCCACAGGGAGTGAGCATGAGCCAGGGGAGAACAGGGAGGAGGAAGGTCTTGAGGGTCCTATCTATTGCCGGTGGAGCTTCTCTCTTGATCTTCTGCTCCAGCGTTCGGCCCCTTGCTGCTTCTCCTCAAGGAGGAGCTGTTCCAGCTCAGCTTTGGGCTGTGCCTGGCTCTGTAGGACAGGTGCTGGTGACCCGGGATAAAATATCCCAAACACCCACCAGATCTGCAAGAGTCAAGGCTGGTTTTTAAGGAGACAGAGACCTGCCCAGGCTGAGGTTTTTCTGAAGCCGTTCTGAGCTGTGGGTCTGTCTCAGGAGAACAGGTGTGAGAGGCCCTTCCTAGAGCTCGGCAGCAGCAGCTTCGCGGGCACCTGGTGCAGGACAGGGTGACAGTTCAGAAGTGGTCCTGGGAGAGCGCAGAAGTGCCCCCGACAGCCGTCGGAGGCCTCCCTGTCCGCAGAGGAACGGTGCAGGGTGTCTGCCCGAGCCCGGGGTGCATCCTATGGGAAGGTACCGTCAGTAGCAGCGGGTGGGCAGCGCTGGCCGCTCTCCACAGGGCTGGTTGCCACCCTGGTGGTCATTATGGAGTGACGAGACCTCACGGGTTTTCTATTTACTTTTTCACTGGGAGCCAGGAAAACTTGCTTAGAGGAGCTGTGGCGCCACGCGGCGCATGGGAAATGTATGTGGAGAGATAAGAGCTCTGGCAGGGAGCAGAGCGGTGCTTAGGAGGCTGCTGACGGCCAGAGAGCTGGAGCCTATGGAAACAGCTTGGAAAGGTCTAGAGGAGCAGCCGGGAGACTCCCTCCGGGAGATTTCCAAGGGCTTTTTCCTTTTCGCATCCATGTTAAAGCCAGACCTAGGAGCTGCTGTAGGTTAAGATAAGGGTCTTCCCTGTTAGCCTAAACCTGCAGCAGCTCCAGTGCAGCCCAGGGAGGACACTGGTCCCCTCGGTGGCGGCGGCAGCTGAATGTATTCCTGAGCTGCCTCTGTCATGAAGAGCCGGGGCTGCGTTCAGCCGGGTCTGGTGTCCGCTGACGCTGCTGCTGCTAACGGTGACTGCCTGCCCCTGTCCCACGTGGAGCCGGCGCTGGGGCCATGGGGTGAATGTGGGGGTGCCCAGGGAGCTGGTGTCCAGCTGCACTCTAGGGTCTTGTGCTGGTGGCGCCAGGGCTGTGCGAGAGCTCCTGGCAGCTGGCTAAACGTGCGCCGGCTCTGCCTGGGGCTTAGCTAAGCAGGAGGGAAGGCTCAGAGGCGAGCTGGCGCGTTCTGCCTGCTCTGGGGTGATGTGTAACACAGGACTGGAGTGCAGGGCCGTGGCTCAGCGGTGGCCTTGGGACAGCTGCTTAGTGTTGGACTCATTGACCTTAAGGGGCTCTTCCAACCTTAGTGACTCCTCCCAGGGTAGAGGAGGACATGGCCTCTGCTTCAGGAGGTGGCTGAGGTGGGACCCAGCCTGAGTCGCCCCCCAGCTGGTTTTGGTGCCTGGAGAGGGGAGGAAGGGAGCCTCAGAGAAAAGAAAGGGGTGCGAGAGGGGGCAGGGCTGTGGCACCAGTCCTCTGCTCCCAGGCTCCTGGGCAGGCTGCTCTCCTCTGTCCTGGGCTTCCCCTGAAGTTCCTTTTCCCACGCTGTGAGCCATGCAAGGAGGAAAGGAGAACGGAGACCTTCGTTGCTGCAGGTCAGGAATTGACCTCTGGAGCGACCTGAGCCTGTGCTGACAGCCCTGGTCCTTGGCCAGAGCATCCGCTCTCTGTGCTGCTGGGATCAGGCTTTCCACCCTCGCGGGGAGGATCGAAGCGCTCCGGCCCCCGCTCTAGGAGGCTTTTTGATCGGAGCCGCCCGTTGTGTTTGCCGCGAGCGGCCTCGTTCCGAGCGGCTGGTGCTGCCTCGCTTTGTGTGTCGGGGGCTGGCGGAGCAGCGTCGGCGCCGCGGGCTGCTGAACACGGTGTCGGACACAGGGCACCGTCCCTTGTAGCGCTTTTGGTGCCTGTTTTCCAGCGCAGATGTGCCGGCGGGCCTGTGGGCACCCGGGTCTGTCGCAGTTCAGCTGCTCCTGGAGGCTGCAGGGCGCTTTGCAGGTGCCGCAGCAGGAGGGGTCCCGCGGGGCTGACTCTGGGTGCTGTGACCCACAGGGCAGTCTGTCGGCACAAGTTGGAGAATCGCAGAGCACTAGGGGTTGGAAGGGACCTCGAAAGATCACCCAGTCCAGTCCCACTGCCGCAGCAGGATCCCCCAGATCCAGTCGCACAGGAACAGTCCCGGCAGGTTTGAAACATCTCCAGGGAAGGAGAAATCCCATCGGTGATCCCAGAGAATCGCTTTGTTAAGTGGGTGACAGTGGTGCAGACCCCAGCCCCCTATAACCCTGAATCCCTGAGTTTTCCCCTGTTCCAGCTGGTTCAGCCCAGGGGCTGGTGAAGCCAGGAGTGAGGAGGCTGGGACAGCTGCAGAGTCACAGAGTCTCTTTGGTTAGAAGAGAACTTTGAGATCCCCAAGTGCAGCCTCTGACCCAGCACTGCCAGGTCACCCCTGACCCCTGGCACTGCCTGTCCTCTTGTCTCCCAGCCCACCCTAAAGGGCAGTTTCACAAGGGTGGGACACTCAGCTCCAGGGTCTTGGTGGCTGTGAAGAAGCAGTTACCTGAGGTGACTTGATAGGAAGTCCAGGGTCACGGCTGTGCCTGTAGGGGCAGAAGAATCCCTGGTGTCACCCTCTTCCTGTGAGCCCTGCATGGGTGCTGGGGTGGCTGTGTCTGGTGGGTCTTGGGGAGGTGGTTATCATGATAGGTGATCATGACCCCAGCTCTCGTGTCGGTGTGCTCTGGCGTCAGGCCCGACCTGGGTGCTGCGGTCCCGCTGTGGGGCGAGGGGTGCCGCTCGCTCTCTGCTGAAGCGCTTGTGCGGAAACAAAGCAAAGGCCCTTTGCGCCGCAGCGGCTCCGGCAGCTGCACAAAGCCCCGGTGCTCAGGACGGAGCCCTTTGGGTTGCAGGGGCTGTGTAGAATGGCAGATGAATCCACTGCAGCGGTGAGGAATCGATCCGATGCAGCCTTTCCTTGGGCAAGCAGCTGAGGAGCAGCAGCACGGGCTCGCTTGCTCACACCCCGATCTGCTGCCGGCTGATCTGTCGCGGTTAAAGTTGCTGATCGCCGGGGCTCCGATCAATCCACTTGGCTTTACTCGGTGCTGGGGGGAGGCTGTAGCCCGCGGCGGCAGAGCTGGGGCTGTGGGGCTGGGCGGCGGGGAGGGTGGGTAGGACCGCGGTCAGGACGGTGGGTGGAGGGTTTAAGGAGCTGCTGTGGATGAAGGCAGTTTGTTTGCACAAGCCTGTCCAAATGTGGTTCGGGGGAGCGCGGTCCCTGTGTGTGTGTTGGGCTCTGCTCTGCAGTGCAGCTTGGTGCTGGCCCCGGGTGACCTGGGAGGCCTCTTCCAACTGTAAGGATTCTGTGCTGTCCCAGCCCGGGAGAGGGCACTTGGGAAGTTCCCAGGCTCCGTGGCTGGTTCCTTGCTGGCTGCTGACTGCTGTGGAGGCTGTGGAGCAGAGGCTGGTTGCTGCTCCAGGACTTGCCCGTGTAGCACAGCGAGGGGTTTTCTGCAGTTTGGGGTGTCTGGTGGGGCTGTTGCCCTCTGACAAGGGCTGACTCTGCTGCCGGGGTTGCAGCTGTGGGTGCCCAAACCTGCTTCCTCTACACTAGAGGATGGAAGAGGGCAGGTTGTCTCTAGCAGTGTGGTCTGCCTGGTTTTGAGGACCCTTGCTTGAGGCATCCAAGAGCCCTTGAGAGGAGCCTGTGGATCCTGGGGACCAGCTCAGTAGGCTCCCTGGCACATTCCAGTGGCACAGGCAGGTGCTGGTCTGAGCCCGTCCTGCTCTCCAGCTGATCCTCCTCTCAGAACTGCTCTGGGAAGGTTTGAGGATGAAGTGGGATGGGGTTGGACATTGGACCTTGGGCCAGGGGAGAGTTAGGTTGGACATCAGGAGCAAGCTCGTTCACTGGGAGAGGGACGGGGGCTGGAACTGGCTACCCAGGGAGGGGCTGGAGGGTTCCACAGACGAGCAGATGTGGCACGTTGGGCCCTGGTTTGGAGGGCAGAGTGTGGCTGGGCTGGTGGTTGGACGGGGTGATCTTGGGGGTCTTTTCCAACCGGAATGCTTCTGTGACGCTGACGTTTGCCCCCAGGCTCTGAGTTTGGCTTCTTCCCTGTGGGGCCATCGGGCTCCCACATGAGAACAGTGCTGAGGGTCCCCAGCACTGCTGCTGCAGGGGGTGGAGGTGGGTGGTTGGAGCTCTGGTCGCTGTGCTGTCTGTGGGTGCGGAGCGTCGCGGGTCGTCGTGACACCCCGCTTGTGGTGCTCTGCTGGGAGAGGTCGTGGAAGTGGAGCGTGTTCCTGGAGCTGAGCTCTCGCCTCTCGCTGCTGCTTCCGGTGGTGCTGCTCAGCTCTGCCCAGAGCTGCTCGGCAAAGTAGGTCAGCGGCAGCTGCCTGGGCCTCGTGGTGAGGATGCGCCTGTTGCAGTGCAGGGCAGGTGCCAAACGCAGCCCCGAGCAGCCCAGATGGGTGTGAGAGCAGAGTGGAGGTCACGGCTCCTCCTCAGGGGCGCAGAGGCAGCACTGGAGCTTGTTGGTGGTGGACTGCTGTGCTCTCAGGTGGTGGACGTCTGCCCCAGGGCATCCTGCTGCTGTGGGCTGGGCACCTGCTGGCAGGTCTCGAGGGCTGCAGTGTTGATGGTGAAGCTGGAGTGGTCCTTGCCCACGGGTGGGCAGGGTGGGGACTTGGACCCATCAAGGGTTGCTCTTCCTTGAGGCCTTTCTGGTGGCTCTCGGGAGGAACCAGTGGTTGCACCCATCCCATGGAGCCCTTTGAGGTGCAACTGCCTATCAGCTCCTGGGCACGTGATGCTGCTGGTGCCACAGAGCCCAGACTGGGTTGGAGCTGAGAGCTCCTCCAGTGCCAACCCCCTGCCAGGGGCAGTGACACCTCTCCCCACACCAGGGTGCCCACAGCCCTTGGGCACTGCCAGGGGTGATGGAGCAGCCACAGCCTCCCTGGGCAGCCTGTTCCAGGGCCTCAGCCCCTTCCCAGGGAGGGATTTCTCCCTCAGATCCTAAGACATTTGGGCCAGAGCTGCAGCTCCAGTCCTGCCCCTGTCTTGTGTGGCTACCACGCACTCCAGCGTGGCCGAGGCTCCTTGCTGCCCGCAGGGTCCTCATGAGTGTTCCTGAAGGTTTAGATCACATCTGAGAAGCTCCCTGCTGGCTGTTCCCCGCTGGCTTTCTCTGGGGGCTTTTCTCTGCCAGTGGCTGGGCAGCAGCAGTTGGCAAGTTGGGACCTGATCCGCTGCTGGGCGCCGACTCTGGGCTCATCTGCGTCTAGAGCGATGGGAATGCCGAGGCCTGGTGCTGTGGGAGCAGTTCCTGATCCCACTCATCGCCTGCCCATGGGAGGGAGCGGGGACGGCTGTGCTGGTGCTGGCTTTGCCCAGCTGCCGCGGTGCGTGCGGGGCGCCCTTTTGCAGGGAGCACGCTGTCGGGGTTCTGCGCTGCCCGCCTTGCGCGGGCTCGCTGCGACGGCTGGCGCCTGCTGTTCCTGCCCTGGCTGTGGGTCCTCCCCGGGGCTGGAGAGGGGCCATCCGCGGCGCCCCCCAAATCCCTCGCCGTGATGGGCTCTCGGGCGCCTCTGGCTTTGCGTCGCCTCTTTCTCGCTGCCCTCGGCGCCCTCCCCGCCCTGCGGCTGGAGCGCGTGCATCGCGGCCTGCAGGAGGGAGCTGTCTGCGCCAGGGCTGCGGAACCCCCGTGGGAGCCTCCCCCACCCCGGGACGGGTAGGGGCCCGGCGCAGCACGAGGACCGGGCTCCGATGGCAGCGGGCAGTCAGGCGCTGCTCTGGAGATGGGTTCCCTGCTGGTGCCAGGGATGTTTTAATGCCCCCGGTGAAGGTTTGGTACCTCCAGTGAGGTTGATTTTAACCCCTTGCAGGGCTGTGTGGGGGGATGGATGCACAAGCTGGGGGCGCGAGGGTCTTTCTGGCTGGGATGGGTGCGATGAGCTCCTCAGGAGGCTCTAAATCATTGCAAAGCCAAAGACATTCAGGTGCGAACCCAACAGAGGGCTCATAGGGGCTGGGTCTGTGGGGGTTCCCTTCCTTCTCTCATTACATCTTGTCCCGGATATTTTCATGGCAACGTGGGCTTTCTCCTGGAGCTTTAGACCACTTGCCTTCTGCTGCTTCTAGTCAAAGACAGGAGAAGGTGGTGGAGCAGCACTGTCCTTCGCTAGCCCTCCAGAGAGATGTGGGAAAGGCGGGCAGGGCTCTCCAGCCGGAGGAGCTGTGGTGCCCTGCGACCCTCTGTTTTCACAGAGTCACACAATGGTTTGGCCGAGAGGAGGGAACCTCCTCTCAGCAGACCAGGTTGCCCAGAGCCCTTGAGTGCTTGCAGGGATGGGGCAGCCACTGCCTCCCTGGGCAGCCTGTTGGCGACCTGTTGCAGCAGAGCTGACACCAGACAGCGCTGGTGAAGGTGGTGACGGCGGTGCTGCCTCTGCCACAGAGCGAGGGTGCGGAGCCTTTGGGAGATGCCTTTCCTCGCCTCGGTCTCCAGCACCCGCTGGGATGTGGCGAGAGAGCCACGGGGTCACGGGCCGGCTGGGTTGGACCTTTAAGCTCGCGTCCGACCACTAACCCAACTGTCCCAAGGCCACCGCTCAGCCCTGTCCCTGAGCCCCAGATGTCATCTGTCAGTTGTCTGCCGGGTGTCGGGATGGTGCTGGCGCGCGCCCAGGACAGGCCGAGTCCTCAGTGTCTGGGGTGCCCTGCAACGTCTTCTGCGCTCCCGGGGCCCCCTGTGCCAGCAAAGGTTCTGCAGGTGCTGCAGCGGCCCCACAGGAGGTTCTGCTTCACCCAGACCTGCTTTCGCGGGGGCAGACCTGAGCTCTCTTCCAGGAGGAGGAGATGCAACGTCCCAGGATTCTTCGAGATCGCTGCGGGTGTTTCACCAGCAGCTAGAACTGGAGGGTGCTTCTTGCTGCTGCTGGTGCTGGTTTATCCAGGAACGGACTGGTGTAGGGACTGGTGCTCCAGATGGAGCTGAGCTGGAGCTTCAGTGGGGCCGCTTCCCCGCTCTGCGACCTGGCAGCGTTTGTCCCACGCTGGGTGGGGGCTTTTCTGCCCCCCCTGCCCGGTTCTGGCTGGTGAATGTGTTTGTGTTGGGCGCCGTGGCTGGCCCCGCTGCCCCCAGTGCTGAGCGCGGGGGCAGCCCTGCAGACCAGGAGTAGTCTTTGCCACGTCCCGCTGCTGCGGGCACTTTGCGGGGAGTGTGACGGCGGCTTCTGCTCAGCAGCACAGGGTCCCGCTGCAGACCTGGCGTCGTCTTGGTTCCTTTGAGCAGCTGCCGTTCGACTGACCCCAGGTGCCGCCCAACCTCGCCTCTCCTGGCGGGGCTCCGGTGCCGTTTGTTGCTGCTGCGGCAGCGGTTTGCTCGGCCGCCGGCAGGGCCGTGGCCGTCCTCATTGCCTGCAGCAGCGCAGAGCAGCTGTCAGGACGCGATGTTAAACAGCGCCGCTGGAGCAGGGCGGCCGGTCGGCTCCCAGGCTGCGCCGCTGCCACGGGGCTCATTAGAGGGGAACGTCTGTCAATCTGGGGGGTCTCCCTTCTCCGGTGATGCTGGTTTTAATGAAGCTCTGTGACTGCCCTTGGCTTCAGCTCGGGCTTCTGCAGACCGCTAAATGCGTC
Source organism: Rhinopomastus cyanomelas (assembly GCA_013400115.1). Taxonomy (NCBI): domain Eukaryota; kingdom Metazoa; phylum Chordata; class Aves; order Bucerotiformes; family Rhinopomastidae; genus Rhinopomastus; species Rhinopomastus cyanomelas. Next base: position 342,545 of record VXBP01006258.1, on the reverse strand, counting down.
CTGACCTTCACGGGCCGCTGGCATCGTTAAAGGGTTATGAATTAAACAGCCAGTAACCAAACCAGATCCTCCTCCCCGCCTCTGACGGGCTCCGCTCTGGTCCTGGTTGGTCGATAGAAACTCATTCTGGTGGTTTTATTCCATCACTTTACAGAATTGACTCCCATCAGAGGGGAGGCAGCCTCGAGCTGGGAGGACAGCAAGTGCCTGGGGGCAGAACGGGCGGGCGAGGGGCTCAGCACGAGAGAGCCGAGCACAGAACCCCAGCCTGAGGTGGGCTGGGAGGCAGCCCAGAGCTCAGCCCCAACCCCTGGCCAGGGGCAGTGACACCTCTCCCCACACCAGGGTGCCCACAGCCCCAGCCATCCGGCCCTTGGACACTGCCAGGGGTGGCGGAGCAGCCACAGCCTCCCTGGGCAGCCTGTTCCAGGGCCTCAGCCCCCTCCCAGGAGGGATTTCTGCCCCAGATCCTAAGATCACAGGACTGTAGCCAGTGAGTGGGGACATCGTCCAGCCAGGCGGGTTGCTTGGAGCCCCAGAGTCCAGTCTGACCTGGGGTTCGGTAGCAGATGTCCCTTAGGGATGTCCCTTAGGGACGAAGCGACCCTGCTGTAGGGTTTTCTGTCTCCGCGTTTGTTGTCAGTCACTCTGGTGGGGAAACCCTCCTCCTCAGTGATGGTGAGAGTCCTCCTCCTCGGTCAGAGAGAGCTCTGCGCCCTCTTGCTAGGGTTTCGTAGCGCTCACTTCCCGGGTCTCCTTGTTTCCAGCGGCACCAGGCCAGGGCTGGTGTTGGGGCTGGGGTTCTTGTGGTTAGTGACCACTTCTTGCCTGCGGAGGATCGCCCGTTAGATCGCTCTGTGTCCCCAGGGACCCGGTCAGCTCTTGCTTTTTCCTTGGCTGCGTCGGGGCTGTTCCTGCTGGCTGTGCCGCTGCAGCCCCAGTGGCCGCATCCCGCCACGGTGGCCTCTGCGCTGGGAGGCAGCACGACGCGCATTTCCCTAGCACAGAGGGATCCACAGCAGGAACGGAGCCGCCTGCAGGCTCTGCAGCTGCTGCCAGAGGAAAGTGCTCCTTGGTTTCACTGGGTGACAGTGGGGACCCAGCCGGCACTGGCCCTCCGCAGGCCACTCGGCTTGCTCCGAGCTCCGGTGTGTTCCACAGCCCAGGATTCCTGCGCCTGGCAGAGCTTCCAGGGCAGCGCTGGGAAGCAGTGGGGTTGTCCGGTGTGAGCCTGGTGGCTGCGGTGGCCCAGGAGCAGCCGAGCGTCGGGGTGGCTGTTGGGAGGCTGCCCAGGCTCTGCGTGTTGGGCAGGCGCTGCCTGCATCGATCACCAGGGAGCGGTTAATACATTTATCAACGTTGGCATTATTGCTTTTAATTAACAGCTGCTGCTGGAGGAGCTGTTCCTCTCCCAGCACCTCTGGTGGCTCCCTAGCTGGCACTGCTGCCAGCCCGGCTGCTTACCTGCTGCTGGGCCAGCAGCCCCCTGACCAGCACAGCCCAGCCAGAGGCATCGGGCGGCAGCAGCTGCAGCTCCGGCGCTGGGACCCGGGCTGCTGGAGGCTCTGTGCTGGTGGGGAGCAGGGCTGTGCCAGCCTGTGTCCCCTGGAGCTTGGGGGGAGCCGCGTGTGGGGACAGAGGAGAGGCGAGGGAGCTCTTCCCGAGTTAGCGGCGGAAGGTGGTTGGGGTTCTGCAGGACGGAGCAGCTGGTGAGTGCTCGAGCGAAGGACTTTGAAAGGCAGAGCGGTATGTAGTTGGTGGGGGTTCTGATGAAGAGCAGCAGTACTGCGCCTTCCCTTCTCGCTCCAACCAGTCATTGCTCCGGGGGATGTGGACTAGCAGGCGGGAGCTGCTGGGGCCACCTTGAGCCAAAGCCTTGGTGTCAGTGTGCAGAGCTGCAGACCCATGGACCTGCTCTGCTCTGTGCTCTTCTGTGGGGTCCCGTCTGTGGTCCCGGGTCTCGTGGGTGGTCTGGTGGCTGCACTTGCAATGGGAAACAGGAGGGTTTGTCAGCCGGGCTGGAGCCAGGAGTTGAGGGCGGGAGCGCAGGCGCCATACGTGTGGGCCAAACCCGTGTTCTGTGTGACTCGGTAGCCCTCTCTGGCTGTGGCCGCAGCACAGGCAGTGTGTGCAGTGCATTCCCCACACTCCTGTCACAGGAGCTGGTCAGAGCTGTCAGCGGCTGCAGCCCCATCTCCCCGCCGTGTTGGCGCTGCGCGCGGCGAGCAGGTCCGGCCCGGGCTGCTCCGGTCCCCTCTCTGTCAGTTCACGGGCAGAGTTCTGCAGGTAGCGGGGGGCTAATGACGGCTCCAGACAGCAGAGAGCTGTGTCCTGGGAGGGATGGAGCGGTCAGAGCAAGGCGAGCGTGCGCCTCGGTGGTGGCAAGGAGCGGTGGAATGCCGATGGCTGGCAGTGGGAGCCAGGGGACAGCAAGTTGAGGTAAGGACAGTGTTTTATGGCTGCGTGTGACAGCTGGGACGCAGATGCTGGAGTTCTGCCTTTGGCGCTGGTGTGTGCTTGCAAAGCTGTATTTAAAGTTAACGAGGGTGCTGAAAGGAGCAGCAGCGATTAGCTGAGCTCTGGAGAGAGCGCCCAGCGGTGCCTGAGCGTCAGCAGCCGCTTCTGCCGCGCTGAACGAGCCTGAGAGCTTGCACTGGTGAATGGGGGCCGCCAGCGAAGGCTGTTCGGTGTCACAGGGCAGAAGACAGGCCAGAGGAGTGTGAGGTGAGCAGGGGGAGCCTCTGTCCCCTGAGGACCGCTGAGGATCCGCTACATCGTGCACTCTGCCCGCAGAGGGAGCGTGGTTTCTGTCCCGCCATGTTTGTAGACTGCAGCCTGATGCTCCCCAGGGGACTGTTAGCCAAGTTCCAGTGAGTTAGTCCATCTTGGGAGTTACTGGTTGACACTTACTGGATGGATTCCTGTCTCCAGCAGTGGCTTCTGGGCGCTGAGACAATGGTGAGCAGCGACCCGTGGGCAGCAGCAGCAGCTTTGCTGCACAACCCGTAGAGCCAGACCTTTGCCCCTGCAGCACGAAACTCTGCAGAGAGGGTTTGTGAGGTGAGGTGAGCGCTTTCCTGCCCGGCCGAGAACCTCCCTCCGGCTCTTTATCTTGCTTCCTCTCGGTGGAGGCAGCTTCTGCCAGCACGGTGCAGAGCACCATGGCCGGCAGGGCCAGAGCTTTCCTCAGGAGGTGATCTCAGCCCAGAAGCGCCCGTTGTTTTTGCCAGCAAGCTCCACTTGCTCCCCGGGCTGGTCCCAGTTTGCCTTTTGCCTGCATCCAGCGTGCAAGGAGCTCGTGTGTTTCTCCAGTCATCCACTGGAGCACAGAGTGATCCCAGAACCCCAGGCTGGGCTGGGTTGGGAGGGGGGTTGGGAGGGAGCTTGGAGCTCCCCCAGCCCCACTGCCCTGCCAGGGGCAGCGACACCTCTTCCCAGACCAGGATGCCCACAGCCCCAGCCAACTGGCCCTTGGGCACTGCCAGGACCCCTTCTCCTGCCGGCGTGTGGGCTGAGCCAGGAGGGTCTGGTGGGGTTTCGCAGAGATCACAGGAAGAGGTGAGGGGGCAGAAGTCGCCCGGGCTCGTTAGCTCTGCACTTTGTCCCAGTTCCAGTGTCACCCGGAGCAGCTCCTCACTCGGTGCTAGCACCTGGCTCGCTGCTGCGGGGCTCTGTGTGCTCCAGCCCCAGCCGGGACGTGGGCTGGCTGCCTGTGCAGAGCACCCGCTGCCTCTGGTCACCTTTGTGTCCCTTCCCTGCAGCCCTTTCCTGTTTCTGTTGTTTCCTGGAGGACAGGGCGACCGGAGCCGCATGTGGTGTGGGAGATCGGGATGTGCTGCCAGCTCGAGTGCTGCAGCAGCCCTTTCCACAGCCTCAGCCCAGAGCCTGGTGCCAGCGCCAGCCCCATGTGCCTCTGCCAATGAGCCCCGCAGGGCTGGTCCCCACCTTTGTTTGCTGCCTTCTTTCTTGCCCTGGGGTGACTGGCGCCCCAGGGTCTTGCTGAGCAAACCCCCCTTTCCATCAGCCCCCTCGCTCCCCGTGTCTGCTGCTCCTGGTGCCTGCGGTTCCATTGCTGCTCCTGTCAGTTCCTATCCAGAGGCAGCTCCCATTTTCCCAAGGAAGTATCACAGTAATGACCTTAAAGATCATACAGTCCAACCTAAATCCAACATCTAGATCAGGCCACTCAGCACCTCATCCAGCCTAACCTTGAACACCTCCAGGGAGGGCGACTCAACCACCTCTGTGGGCAGCCCATTCCAAAGACAGATCACTCTTTCAGTGAAAAATCTTTTCCTGATGTCAAGTCTAAACCTCCCCTGATGGAGATTAAGACCATGACCTCTTGTCCTGTCTCCAGTGGCCAGGGAGAAAAGACCGACCCCCACCTGACTACAACCACCCTTCAGATAGTTACCAACAGCGATAAGGTCACCCCTGAGCCTCCTCTTTTCCAGGCTAAACAAACCCAGCTCACTCACCCTCTCCTCGTAGGGCTGATCTTCCAGCCCCTTGACCATTCCAGTTGCCCTTCCCTGGACTCGTTCCAGCACCTCGACATCTTTGTTAAACTGAGGGGCCCAGAACTGAACACAACACTCCAGGTGTGGTCTAACCAGCGCTGAATACAGGGGGAGGAGAACCTCCCTTGACCTGCTGGCCACACCATCCTTAGTGCAGGCCAGGATGCCATTGGCCCTCTTGGCTGCCTGGGCACACTGCTGACTCATGTCAAGTGTGCTGGCCACTAGCACCCCCAAGTCTCTCTCCACCTGAGAACTCTCAAGTCTTTGCTCTCGACAGGTTGCTCTGCAGGCTGGGCTGCTCGGTCCTTCTGCAGGGGCCTCCAGGGGGCTGCCCCGCTTTGTGCCCGGGGCCTCTCTGATGCGCTCCTTCTCGCCCGCGAGGTGCTCTGGCTGCCTCTGCCCTGAGGGGGCTGTGGGGAGGGGGCTTGTTCTTGCCCCTGTTGAGCAGATGTGGCTGGTCGCCCTGGGCAGTCGCTCCGACTCCTCCCTGCTGCAGGAGCCAGCCCTGCCGTCGGAAGGGGCAGAAGGAGTTGTTCCTGAGGCTGTGGTTGTTGAGGTGGGAGCTCGCGACCGCGGGGAAGAGATGACCTTGTGGGGACGGACTGCTAAGCGAAGTGAGCAGCTTGTTCTGGAGGGGGCTGGCCCCCTGCCCTCGCTGAGCTGCAGGGTGGGCTCCGTAGCGGCTGTGCTGTGCCTGGTCCGCTCCTCCTGCGGGTCCGTTGGATCCCTCGCGGATCTTCTGGGCATGGGAGCAGCGCTGAGCCTTTCCTGCCAGGAGGGCATCAAGCACAGGGGCAGAGGCCTTCCTGCCCTGTGGGTTCGGGAAGGGATGAGGCAGTTCAGTGCCGTTTGAAGTTAATGTTGACTGGAGTGACCAAAACCCTTGGTGCTGGGAGCCCTGCAAACCCCTGCCGTCAGGTGCTGTCTCTGGGCTGGATCTCTCCGCTCCACGTGGCAGGGGCAGGACCCCCACGCTGAGCCCCTCCTGTCGATGGACCCGGGGCCAGTGCCGGACACAGCATCTGCAGCCAGGGCAGCCGAGGTAAGCTGGGGAAGAGCAGTGTGGTCCGCCGGGAGATGGACGGCGGACACGTCCTCGCTGCGAAGTAACCCCAGTCCCCTGCGCATAGAGTGCCCGCTCCCGCTGATCCCTGCTGGCTCAAGGCTGAGTCTGCACAAACACCTCCCTCACAGCCTCCTGGCAGGGCTCGGTGAGATCAGCCTCCGGGGGCTGGACTGTGCCCAGGGCGGCTGGGCTGTGGCGTGGAGGGGGACAGGTGGGTGCAGACACCGAAACCTGTGGTGCAGAATTGGGGCCGCAAGCGGCGCTTCAGCAGGGGCACTGTGCCCCTGAAGGGCTGTTCAGGGTTCTGGCACCTGGCTGCAGGAGGCATTTCCTGACTGCTAACGCTGATGCAGGATGGAGACGAGAGAGCCTCGCTGCGGGCGGCAGTCGCCGTCTCTCTCTCCTGTGCAGCGCAGACGTCCCTCAACCCCTGCCCACACGTGTGTCTGCGCCTCTCGGGGCTCTTCCCCTTCACTGGGCAGTGGAGGCCCCTCAGTGAGGCACAGGCGAGGCAGGAGTTCTGCTGATGGGTCTGTGTTCTGCAGAGCTGGCCTTTCTCGGGGGGTTTGGACTCCCTGTTCCTCGTGCCAGCAGCCGGCTGCCTCCCCTCCTGGAGCCTGCGGCACGGCCGGCTGTCGCTGACAAGTGCCGGCTGGCTGGCGGTCAGGTGGAGCAGATAGCGCTGACCTCTCTCGGGAGGACAAGTGCCAAGTGCAAGCGATCTCTGGCTAGGAAAAACGAGCCCTACCATCAGCTGCTGGTGACTTGCTGTCTCCTGTGGAGGCTTTTCTGGACAGGCTGGCACCAGGCAGGGTGGCACCAGGCAGGGCGCTGTGGGCACCTCGGTGCCACCTGCTTCTCTCTGGGCAAATCTTGGCCTTTCAGAGCAGCACCTGTTGAACTCACAGGTCAGAACGATGCTGCCAAGAGGCAGGGGACCAAGACCCTGGAAGTTGGGTGCGGGGCTGAGAGAGGCTCTGCAGGTGCCTCAGGTGAACGTCCTTCGCCTGGGGTGGGGATGGCGTGAGGTGACGGCAGGAGCTCTGCGCTGCGGGTCCCTTGCGAGCTGGGAGTCAGGGCTCTCAGGGACTCCAGACAGATCACAGAATCATTCAGGCCAGAAGAGCCCTCCCAGCTCACCCAGTCCATCCAGCACCACAACCCCACCCCCATTCCCCAGGGCCACAGCTCCAGGGACAGCCTGAGGGATGCACTCCTGGCGCTGTGGGTCCACGCAGCCCCCGTCCCTTGGACACGACATGTCCCCTGGCAGGGGGTGATGGTGTGGGCTGGGGGAAGAGTGGGGCTGGGTGGAGGACGTCTGTGTGATGAGTGGGGCAGGACTCAGCCCGAGAGGGCCGTGGGTGCCAGAGGAGGGTGGGTGCTCGTGTTGCCTCCAGCACAGACGTCAGGAGCAGTAAGCGGGGCTGACAGGCTGCGATGAAGGGCTGGACCGTGGCTGAACGCTTCCTTCAGTGCAGGGAGGGAGGAGAAGCAAACAGGGACGATCCCGTTGGGGATGTTCAAGTGGGATTTTGCTGGTGACTGTTGTGAGGCCAGGACGTGCTCTCGGCCACTCCTCGCACTGTGCAGGGCGTTACAGCAGGCAGGGCTGGAGTCTTCACAGAACCCCACAGAGTGCATTGGGGGCCTCTGCTGAGTTTTGTGCCCCTCTCTCCCTTTCCCCCCTCCCCAGAATTCACTGACATGGAAAACAGACTGTGGGGCCCCTGTTGTGCCCCGGTTCCTGCTCTGAGGCTGTTCCCAGGTACAGGGTGTGGGGAGAGAGACCCTGGTGATGCTCAGCCCTAACCGCCCGCTGCGTCTCTCCACAGAAGTGTCTGCGGCTGAACCCGGATGTGCCCGTGTGGGTCTCCAAGCAGCGCATCCTCTGCACGTTGAACCACAGCCTGAAGGACGTCCTCAACTATGGGCTCTTCCAGCCGGCCTTCAACGGCCGGGCGGGCAAGTTCCTGGACGAGGAGCGTCTGCTGCGGGAGTACCCCCTGAACCCCGACACGCCTGTCCCCTACCTGGAGGTAGCCATCTCCTTCTCTCGTAACGCGCCTGTGCGCCGCGTGTTTGCACCCAGGTACCTCTGGGGTCCCTTCCTGCAGCCTGTGGGCACCACAGGGGTTGATCTCCCCGTTTCCCTCCCAGGAGCGGGAAGCAGAGAGCTCTGTGTGGGTGGGTGTTTGCTCACGGTGAGTTCATCGAGTTGTTTCCCTGCTTGTGACTGCGTGAGGGCTCTGTGACGCCTGTCGCAGCCCCGAAAGAGCAGCTCTGCCTTCTGACACCCATGAGCAGAGTTCCCACCCCGTCTAACTCGGAGTGAGCCCGCGCCGAGGTGTCGTAGCGCTCCATCTGCACGTGTGCTCGGCGCGGGCGTCTGCGCTGGGCTGTTCCCGTGCTCCAGGGCTTGGTAAGAGCCCAGCCAGGCACCCACACTGTTGGCCAGCACAAATCCTCTGCGGGTGCTGCCGCAGCTTCTTGAACCCAAGAGATAGATCAGCCCTTGGGGCTGCACTGGTGACCATACAGAGCAGGTGCCTGCAGAGTGTCCCTGGAGAGGGGGGACGCCAGCTCCTTGCTGTGCCAGGCTGAGCTGGAGGAGCCCTGGAGCTCCTTGTGGGGCACAATGGCAGCTACTGCACTGGGGCAATGTGCAGTGGGGTCCCCCTGCCCGCCTGCTGGCAGCCGGTTACCCTCATGGGCGTCTGGGGGTGCTGGCTGCATCTCAGGGTATCTTATGGGCTGCTGACCTCCTGTCAGAGGCTCGTTGGGTCCCTCTTGGTGGGGTGGTTCTACTGTGAGCTGGGCACACGGTGCCGGTCTCACCAGGGTTAGTCATCGCACGGCCAGTTCTCACTCCCTACGTGTTTGGAGCTTCTTGTGCCTGTGTCCCCTGGAGTCACAGAATCCATTAGGTGGGAGAAGCCGTCCAGCCCTGACTTCGACTGCTCCGTCACACCCCAACCCCTGTGCCTGAGCTCCACATCTCCCCAACTGGGGCACCTGGCCAGGGGTGGCCGTTCAGCCCCCTCCCGGGGCAGCCTCCCCATGCAAGGCTGGAGCAGAGCCGTTGGGATGTGATGAGCTTCGGGTCAGCTGCCCACTGCAGCCTCCTCCTCGTGAGCTTTGCAGGTCAGGGTCGAGCAGCACAGCCAGGCTCCTCTCAGCAGAGGGTTTTGCTCGCACTGGGCTGGCTGAGCGCACCGCTCTCGCGGCAGAGCTGGGCGCAGCCTGGGTCCCTCTCCCCGGCCCTCCCACACGGCGTGGGGCAGCCGGGAGCCCTGTGGGGCAGTCCCTGAGGCCGAGTGCTGGTGAGCAGTGGGCGGGACCCCAACAGTGGTGCCACCTGCCTCCCCACAGCAGTCCTGAGGCTTGGGAGGGACTCTGCAGACCCTCCGTGGTGGCGCTGGGCAGCAAGAGGAGCCCCAGAGGCTGCAGCCCTTGCAGGGCTGCCGAGGATCCCCGACGCCTGCAGCAGCTGCAAAGGACCAGCGTCGGTGGGCCGGTGGGCAAGGCAATTCCTGAGTGAGGACGCATCTGCCCAGTAGCAGGGGCCTGTGACGGACTGGCAATGAGTTGATATTGTGCCAGCGTCGAAGAGTCAGCGGGAAGAGCTCGGCAACTGAAGCCCAGAGATAACTCGGAGTCGGCTCCGGCTGGAATGATGAGGTGTTGATGGAGGATTAAGCTCACAGCAGCTCCGGCTCTCAGAGCACAATTCCCGCTTTGAGAGAAGATCCAGCTGGACAAATCCCACTTCTTTCGTTAGGGAAGTTGTAATTCTGTCTGATAAAGAGACCTGCACAGCGGTGGCAGCCACTGGGGGCCCTGGGCCTTGTTCTGCACAGGGCCTGCAGTCAGGATTAGCCCTTGGGAGCGTCAGCAGGGCCGGTGCCGTGGCCGAGGACCTGGCCATAAGCCGCGGCTGTCGCAGGGCTCGTCGCCACGCGGGCGGGTCTGGAGGGGGGCTCCTCTGCAACCGGCGTCAGGCTACCGGGGGCACCCTGGGGGTCGGGCTGCAAGTGGAAAAACTCTGCCATGAAGTCTGATCACACGAGGTCGAGCAGAGGAGATGGCAGTGCGCGGGGGGGTCCTGGTAGAGGGTGCTCCCAGCCACCGCGTGCAGGGACGAGGGCTGCTGGCAGGGGAGGCACTGTCGGAGGGTGGCTCACTAAGAATGCTTGGAACCTTGCCGGCCTTGGCTGGGTTGATGCCGAGCAGGTTGTGCTCCTCTCACCTCGGGACCTTCTTCCTCCGCAGTTCCGCTACAAGAGGCGGGTGTACGCCCAGGCCCTGCTGGACGACAAGCAGTTCTCCAAGCTCCACACCAAGGTAAGGCTGGCCCACGGCCGGTCCCTGCAGACCCCGCGGCCGGTCCCTGCAGACCCCGCGGCCGGTCCCTGCAGACCCCTCGGCCGGCTGCAGCTGTGTGGTTGGACAAAGCAGGGTGGGAGAGTGCGGGACCGGCTCGCCATGGGGCGCGGAGGCAGAGCAGCACGTGACGGTGGGGCCGAGGAGGAGCCTTGTTCTCTGGTGCGGAGGAGTCCCAGATGCCAGGACAGCACAATGGGCCACTTTGAGGAGCTGGGCTCCCTTCCCCCAGCGAGAGGCTGCGGCTGCCTCCACCCTGCCCACGGGTGCTTTGTCTCCAGCTTTGCCCCGTGCGCTTGGGTCGGGACTCTGCTGGTAGGATCCACCTGCGAAGTGGAAAGTGCTTTTCGTCCTGGGGGTGCGGGTGGCGTCCAGACCTGGGCCATGTGTGGGCTCAGTGCCCTCTGTCTTCCCCCTGGGCAGCTGCGTGGTCCCATGGCATCACTTCTCACCTAAGAGACTAAGAACAGTCATTGTAGGGAGGTCTGGGATCCTCAGAAAAGCGATGCTGCTGCTAGGAACTGTGCTCTGAAAGGCCGGGTGGGCCTGTGGGGACTTGGATGGCCACTGGGAGCCTGGGGCCGCTGGTGGGAGCCATGAGACGGGAGGGAAGGAGGAGCTGGGCTCCAGCAGCGCAGAGGCCACTGCAGAGCTGGGCATCGAGCTCATTGTGCTGGGAGGGTCTGTGGGGATGTGGAGGGGTAAGGAGCAGTGGCTTGGAGAGGGTCATGGCGATGGCCTGTGTGTGGAGGTCAAGGTGCTGGGGAAGGCCTTGCAAGGAGGCTGTGGGGGTTCTTTTTAGGAAGGAAAAGGGCTGGCCAGGACCCCAGGGCTCCACTGCTGCTGGGCACATGCAGGAGATGCCCAGGGCTGGGTGATGGTGGAAGAGCACTCAGGTCCTGTGCCTCCTCCTCAGCTCCTCACAGTCCGTCATTGTCACTGGTGGATCGGTTCTCCGACTGGAGAGTGATTGGGCACACTCAGCATGGCTTCACCAAGGGCAGGTCCTGCCTGACAAACCTGGTGGCCTTCTATGAACAGGTCACGACATTAATGGATGAGGGGTGGGCAACTGATGTCATTTACCAGGACCTGAGCAAAGCCTTTTGACGCTGTCCCGCACCACAGTCTGGTCTCCAAGCTGGTGGAACATGGCTTTGATGGGTGGACCACTAGATGGGTAAGGAACTGGCTTGATGGCCGCACCCAGAGAGTGGTTGTTGATGGATCCATGTCTAAGTGTAGGCCAGTGACAAGCGGAGTCCCTCAGGGACTTGGGGGGCTTTTGGACGAAAGGCTCGCCATGAGCCAGCAGTGTGCACTTGTGGCCCAGAGGGCAAATCGCATCCTGGGCTGCATCAGAAGTGTGGCCAGCAGGTCGAGGGAGGCGGTTCTCCCCCTCTGCTCCGCTCTGGTGAGATNAGCCTGGTCTAGGGTGGGGTGTCCCTGCCCATGGCAGGGGGTTGGAACTGGATGATCCTGTGGTCCCTTCTAACCCAGCAGCCCCATTGTGCTGGCGAATGCGGCTCTGTGCAGGCAACGCTGGCGCATGCCCGCTCACCCCAAAAGGGCGTCGTGTTGCCGAGGCGCCCCGGGGCGCCCCGGCCTTCTGCGCCACGGAAAGGAAGAGCCTCGCTCGCAGGCTCGTGCTCAGCCCCGCCACGGCCGGGCTTGGCAGTAACAGCAGCTGGAGCTGCTCAAGGATTGGAGGATGGAGAACAGGGTGGTCTCCTGCTGTTTGCTCTCTGCACTGTCAGTGTCGTCTGCAGCCCGGGGCTCCTCCGCAGCGAGAAACCCTCCTCAGGTGGGTGTCAGAGGTGGAGCAAAGAGACCCTCCCTGCTGTAGGAGAACTGCCGCTTGTCTGGCTGCTTCTCCACCCACGGGCTCTTGAGCAAAGGGCAGGGCAGCAGCATCTCCTGGCTTCATGGCCACAGCGCAGCTGCTCCAGCACCCTCCTCTGGTAACAGCCCTCCTGGCCTGGTGGCAGACTGGTGGCTGGGCTGAGATGGAGCGGCGGAGCAGGCGAAGCAGGAGCTGGGGAGCGCACAGGCCGACCCAGGGATTCATTCACCAGCCCCAGCAGCCCAGGGCTCCTTCACGTGTGACCGTGACCTGGGGGCACAAACGCCCGGGCATCCCTACCCCTGCCCCAGCTGTTGGTGCTGGGTGTCACATCCTGTGGTCTGGGGTGTCCCCCGGGTCAGCGGGGTCAGCTGTCCTGGCTGGGTCCCCTCTCAGCTCTGTGTGCCCCCGGCGGGGCAGGGTGAGGGGCAGGACAGCCCTGGCGCGGTGCAGGGGCTGCTCAGCGGCGCCCAGCAGGTCCTGGGGTCACCAGCGCGGAGCCCAGAGCTGAAGAGCAGCAGCTCTGCTGGGGCTCAGCCTGTTCCGCTGGCCTTGGGCTGCGCAGGTGGGAGTGCAGGCACCACGGAGCAGCCTCTGTGGTGGTAAGACATCTCCGGGTGTGTCAGGAGATCAGTGAGCGGTCCGATGGCCTCTGTGGTCACAGAGCCGGTGCGAGGGAGGAAGTTGGTCGCCTCCAGCCGCTTGCGGGCCTCCTGAGCCCACACCGGCTGCCGTGCTCTGGGACGCGGGGGGGTTGTTTTTGCTCCCGCTGCTGTTTGGAGCAAGCTGGACCCTGGGAAAGAGCAGTCTTCCTGCGGCACTGGGATGCGGGGAGCAGCTGGATGCGTGTGAAGGGGGGGTGTGGGCCTGCTCCTGCAGAGCTCCCGAGCTGCGGTTGCCTCCCCAGCGCCCGGCTCGTGGTGAATAGCGGGCGGCGGAGTCATTTCTCTGCAAGAAGAATATCTCATCTGCTTCCTTTCATGCCGATTCAAGAGAGAGCAGCTCGTTCCCTCGCACCAGCTTCCCCTCAATTGGGTTTTCTTCTCTGGAGGGTGTTGATTCGGTGCTGGCAGAGGATAACGGGCTGTGGCACGTGGCTGCCAGCTGGGCTGCTGGAACTGCACCACATCCCCAGGCGCTCGCCCGGCCCGCGCAGCCTTCGCACTGGCGAAAGGCCCTGGGGCCGATGTGGTAACGACCCCTGAATGGGGCTGCAGCACTGGGGACGCGGTGCTGCCAGCGCCCTGCCGCCTGGTTGCCGTGCCGCCCGTCGTGGCGGTGCTCAGACACCGGGGACGTGAGAGAGCTGAAGTGGCCCCTGAGGGAGCTAAAGCCCCCCGAAGGAGTGAGGTGCAGCCTTACCCCAGCTTCCACTTGACTTGCCTGGGTCTTGGGGAGTTTTCCTCCCTGGAGGAAGCGGCTTCGCTGGGCTCTCTGTGGCCGTTTGAGCAGAGGGGCTGCGGATCCCTGTGCCGCTCGGGCAGGGATGGCGGCTCCGCTCAGGGACTGGGAGGTCCACGTCGGGCTTTCGGCTCGAGCGGCCCCGCAGCTCTGAGGAGACCCCCAGGCTTTTCCTGGGAAGGGGGTGGGGGCCCGCGGGCTGAGTTTGTGCCCCAGCACAGCCTGCTGGATGGTGCTGCGACGGACCCCAGGCGCCGCAGCCCATCCGGGATGACCCTTGCGTGGCCCCTGCCGTCACCACCTGCGGGTGTCGCAGGGGTGCGGACGACCTGAGCCTTAGCCCCCGCCGGCTCTCTGTGGGGTGCTCCGAGGAGAGGGCTGGAAAGAGCCTGTTCCGTACAGACGTGCTCTGGCTCACGCTGGGCTCTGCCCCGTTGCTGGGGGCCGCGGGTCTCCTGAGAGGGGACCTTTCCTCCAGCGCTGCCCTCGTGCCGGGGCGCTGACCGGTGCCGTGTTTTCCCGGGGGGCGGCTGCAGGCAAACCTGAAGAAGTTCATGGAGTTCGTGCAGATGCTCAACGTGGAGAAGGTCTGCCGGCTGCTGGAGAAGGGACTGGACCCCAACTTCCACGACCCGGATACAGGAGGTGAGGTCGGCTGCTGGGGTGGTGCAGTGTGAACCACGGGCTTTGGGCCGGAGCGGTGGAGGCTGAATCTCCCAGAGTTGTCTCTGCTCACGACACCGGGGCCCTGGCAGTGCGAAGGTGCCCCATCGTGTTTGCTCTCGGGCTGCGGGGAACCACAGAAGCCTTTGGTCTGGTCACTGCATCCAAACCCAGTCTGCGAGTTCCGCTCTGGGGCTCCACGATCCCTCCAGCTGGTCAGGGCCAAGCTTCAGTGGCCAAGCCCCGTGGCAGAGTGGCCAGCAACTGTGTGAGCTGGTCTCCAAGATGGGGAATGCTGCCGTGAGTGGGGCTCTTCCCTCCTTCCCCTGGGAGCTGCTGCAGGCCAGGCAGGGAGCCAGTGGGGGTGGGGGTCACTGCTGGATGCCCGTGGCCAGCCAGCGGCTGTGGGAACCACCTTTGCCCAGCGCAGTCAGCGGCAGCCGTGAGCCAGAGGGCAGCTGGGGACAGAGGTGCAGGCTTTGAGGAGAAGCGGCATCGAGTCCCCGGCAGGGCTGCCAGGGCCTGGCAAGGTGCAGCAGGAGCTTTTCCGCCTCCCTGAATGCCGGGTCAGCTGGTGGTGCAGCCAGCGTTAGGCAGTGCCCTGGCATTGCCCGTGCTCCGTCTTGCCAGCGACACTGGGGCGGCCACCGTGGAGAGAGCTCCCACTGACAGGCCCTGCTCTGGCTCCGCACCCGCTGAGGGCAGCGGTGCCACAGAGCCCCCGAACGCCCTTCCTTGGGAGCCATCTCTCAAGATGCCATCTCTCACGGCACCGTCTCCAGCAACCCAAAACTTTCGTACCCTGTGGGTTTGGCTTCTGCCTTTGGCCTTCTGCAGAGCCTTTCTGCGCGGCCTCATCCCAGCACTCCGCTCCGTCCTTGCCGGGAGGTGTCTGCCCGCCCCGTCAGCCAGGACCCTCGGCTGTGGGAAACTGCTAAGACACGAGGAGCAAACGCTTCACTTGCTCACTGCTCCTGGCCCCTGCAGGGACCCACAGGGTGCTGTGTGCGGGGAGGGAGCGGGCCAGGTGGCTGCCGAGCCCAGCCCCTCTCTCCCAGCAGCTCTGGAGTCTCCATCTTCCCTTGGCTGGGAGCACTTCTGCCCTGAATCTCCAATGTGGAGCTTTCAGGTTTCTCAGTGAATTGATGGGGCTGTGGAAGGGTGCCCAGCGAAGACTTCGAGAGCAGGAACGAGTAAGTGCTGGTGTTTAGCAGGGCCAGGAAAAGCTGCAGAGCACGAGCTCTGTTCTTGACTCCCCGGCCGTCCCCTGCTGAACCAGTGTAGGGAATCTGCCCTCCTCGTCGGCAGCGCAGCACCAGCAAGACCCTCGGCACTGCTGCCCCGTCTCTCCAGCGACGCCGGGGCAGTGACAAACCCCGTCTGTCCTCTGCCTCGGGCAGACCCCAGCCCCTGGGCTGTTGGCAGTGCGCCCTTTGGGAGCTGATGCTTCGTTCTGCACCCGCTCCTGTGATGCTGTCCCCGCCGCCCCAGGGTGCTTGGCAGCTCCTCTGCTGCTCTCTCCAGGTCCTGGCAGTCTAGAACTCTCGTAGAAATGATTCATCCTCCTCTCTGTTTGTGCAGCCTTTTCCTCTCCCCCTCCTGAGCTGGGGGAAAGAAACCCTCCGTTACTGGTCTGGTCTGCAGCTGCTGGGCTGTGCAGTGGGGAGAGGGCTCCCCTTGCCCGGGAGAGGTGTCACAGACCCCTGCCTGAGGCTGGGGTTCTGGTGGCCCAGAAGGGGATGTCTGTGCTGGGGGTGAGAAGGACGGGGGCCCTCTGCTCTCATCTGGGCCGCCAAGTGCCCACACCGACCCCTGGTTCCTCTTCTCAGCCTCTGCTGATCTCTCCGTGCCCAGGACACACAGCCGCCACGTTCCTGTTGTCCCTGCTGGGGGGACGGGGTCTCCTTCTGCAGTCAGCACAGCCCACTTGTGTCTAATGGCTGGGCTGGGGCTGCTAGAGTCAGGGGAGGTTGCTGGAGACACTGGGTCTCCAGCACAGAGGGACCTCCCTGCGTTTCAGAGCTGCTGGTGTGGATGGAGAGAGGCTGGTGGGCACCAGGCTCCTGCTCCCACTACCAGGCAGGTGCAGAGTGGGGCTGGGGGCGATTTGCTGGGTGAGGAGGGACTGTAGGTGGAGACCACACAACTGTTGAGGTTAGGAGACACCTCCAAGCTCATCCAGTCCAAGCAGCACACTAACCCCACCCTGCCTACCAAACCGTGTTCCCCAGGGCCACCGCTGCTGGATGTTGAACCCCTCCAGGGAGGGCGACTGCCCCCTTCCTGGGCAGCCTGTTCCACCCGCTGACCTCTGTCAGGGCAGAGATATCTCCTGATGGCCACCCTCACCCGCCCCTGGGGTGTGTGGAGGCTGTTTCCTCTGGTCCTGTCGCTAGTGACTGAGAAGAAAGCAGCCCTCCTCTCACCACCCTGCTGCCAGGTTTCTGTAGGTCTCTGTCCTCCTGAGGGGAGCAAGTCCCCTGTGCTGGGCAGTGCTGGGAGCTGGGACCAGTCCCGCATGGAGCGGAGACGGCCCCACCGCTGGGGTAGCGCCGGCTGTGACCAGCCAGGCTCCTCGGGAGAGGGGATCGGCGGATGTGGGGACCTTCCTCTGTGGGGCGGTGAGGACAGGCTGTGGGACAGCCCTGGGCAGAGGAGCTCAGGACAGCTCTGTGGGTGAGCGCTGGTGATGGAGCACTGAGCCTGTGCCCCCGAAGCGGCAGCCCCTGCTGCAGGGGGACCCTGAATGAGGACATCAGCCCTTTTCCCTGCTGTAAAGACCTGCCTCTTCCTGCAGCACAGGAGCCAGCAGCGGTGTTTCCTGAGGAACGGGAGCTAGGGGTCCCCTGGCAGTGCTGGGCTGAAGGGTGGACTCGACCTGAGAGGTCTCTTCCAGCCGGAGGGATCCCGTGATCCTGTGTTTCTGCTGCGGGCCGAGGGGCTTTGTGCAGCAGCCCCCAGGGGAGCGCTGCTGGAGCCCAGGCAGAGACCCGCTGGTGGGCTGGGTGCTCCCGGGGCTCTGAGCCGCCTCTGCCCTGTCCCCAGAGTGTCCCCTGACGGCGGCCGCGCAGCTGGAGCTCAGCGCCGACGTGATCAAGGCTCTGCGCAACGGGGGAGCCCACCTGGACTTCCGGACGCGGGAGGGGATGACCGCTCTGCACAAGGCCGTCCGGTGCCGCAACCACGCGGCGCTGCTGGTGAGTCGTGGGTGTCCCTGTGGGCTCTCCCTCCCGTCTGCCCCGAGGGCCAGCCCCGGTGCCTCGTCTCGCCCCGTCCCGCCCGCCAGCCGCGCCGAGCCCTCGCCAGGCTGGAGCGCCTCCGACGCGGCTGTTGGGGAAGGTGACCCGTGCCGAGAGAGCGGCCCCGGTGACGGGAACCTGCGGGAGGACGGGGCGAGCGCTGCCTGCGGCTGTGGCTGGAGCATCCCAGGGCCTCCTGCTAAACAGCCCCCGACGCAGCAGAGCGAGGCGCATGCTTCTCTTGCAGACGCTGCTGGACCTGGGTGCCTCCCCAGACTACAAGGACAGCCGGGGGCTGACGCCCCTCTACCACAGCGCCATGGTAGGGGGGGACCCCTACTGCTGCGAGCTCCTGCTGCACGACTACGCCCGGCTGGGCTGCGTGGATGAGAACGGCTGGCAGGAGATCCACCAGGTGGGGTGGGATCTACGCGGGGTGGCCGCTGTCCTGATGTCGGCGGAGGCGGTTGTGCTGCCCCCTCGGGTGCTGCAGGCGGCGGAGGCACCACCTGACGCTGGGGAGCAGGGTCCTGTGTGGAGGCCGTGAAGGTGCTGTGGCTCCCGCTGCAGGCCAAGGCCCTCCTCAGGTCACGGCTCGCCCCTAGGACACAGCTTTGGGACCTTGGCCCAGCTGTGAGGTGTCCTGGCTCTGCATGGCAGCTCTGCCTGTCCTGGTCCTGCAAGGTGACCAGTGGATTTGGCCCTGGGAAGGCAGGGGCTGGTGGTCAGGGGCCTGAGCTGGCCTCTGGGCTGAGACCCTTGGGGAGAAGGGAGGATGCACCAGCTCTTGTCTTGGGCCACTGCATGGGCAGGCAGTCTCAGGGCTGCAGCCAGGCAACCCCAGCACCCGGCTGTCGGCACCTGCGGGGCGGCTGAGTGCTGGCCCAGCTCAGGGTGAGAGCTGTGTGTGATCTCCTTGCGCTGGGTACCCCTGTCCTCCACCCCACATGGCCTTGGGACTGCTGGTCCCAGGATGGCCCCACCACAGAGGGGACGCCAGAGCAGTTCGCTAGAGATGTGGGGCTCTTGGCCTCCTCTTGGCTTGTGCTTTGGGGCTGCATTTGCCTGAACACTTGTGCCGAGGTAGCCAACAGCGGGGAGGTGGCCCTGGCGCCGTGGGGCTGCTCCAAACCCTCCAGGTGCTGTTGGGGTGCAGGTTGACATGAGGAGGAGCGATGCCTGCGGCTCAGCAGGGCTCCCCAGGTCACAGCCCAGCCTGACTCGGCTCCGCTAGCCAGGTGGCTGCGGCAGAGGGTGCTGCGGGAGCTGTGGGCTCCCTGCCTCTCCCTGACGTTCCGTGCCTGGTTCCTGTTGTCGCGCAGGCGTGTCGCTACGGCCACGTCCAGCACCTGGAGCACCTCCTCTTCTATGGGGCTGATATGGCTGCACAGAATGCCTCAGGAAACACCGCTCTGCACATCTGTGCCCTCTACAACCAGGTATGGCCGGCGTGTGAGGGCAGGGCGGTGCAGGGGGGGCACCAGCCTGCCTGAGAGCGGCAGAGACTGCTGCCTTGGAGCCCCTTCGAGATGCTGTTCCCAGAGCCAGAGAGGCTCTCAGTAGCCGGACCCGCACTGTGTGCTGGATGAGGCTGTCTCTACCCCCAGCACCAGACTGGTTTGGGGTTTCTCTGGAGGCAGGTGGCCAGGGAAGCATCCTCTGTTTGATGTCCCCCTTCCTGCTGATGTACTGCCTAACCCCTTCTGCAGCTTTCCCTGCTCCTGTTGGCATGTCCCAGCAAGCCCTGGGCACTGGGAGGGAGCACTTTGTGGGGTGGAAGGTGCTGACTCGGCCCAGGTGCTCGCGTGTAGTGTGAGGTGGGCAGATGCCCTGGGCAGGCCTTGTCGGGCTCATCCTGGAGCTCCCACCCTGCAGCTCCTGCCCTTCCCACAAACGGCCCTGAATTCTGGCTGTGGAGGACGACTGCCTGGGCACCGTGTCTGTGTTGTGTTCTCTGGGGGCACTGCCCTCAGCTCAGGACAAGCTGAGGGTGGTGGAACAGCCCTCTCTGACCTCTGGGATGCGGAGGTCAGCAGCCGAGGTGGCTCCCCTAGCTCCTGCCCCTCCGGAGAGGCTCCCTCTCGCACGGTGTGTTACGTGGAGGCTTTTGGTTGCAGAGGGACTGTTGTGTTTCTGGGCTTCCCCCGCTTTCACAGCGGAGCCCTGTTGTGTTCAGCCGCTGCCTGAGCTGTGTGGAGCCGGGTTTGGGGCTGATGAGGGGGTGGGTGCGTTCAGCACGCCGGGGGCTCCCGGAGCCGGGTCCCTGTCTGTGGGCCGGGTGGGCAGAGCAGTGTCAGAAGGAGCTGTTGTGCCCTTGGGCTGTTCTTTGGGCTTGGCTGAGCTGCTCACGGGGGGCTCGGTTGGCTTGGGGGTGACCGAGTGCCCTTCCTCACCCTTGCCAAGGGACGCTCTCTGAGTGCGATGCTGCGTCCTCGTTGTCCCGTTCCTGCAGCTAACCAGCCTCCCTTGCTTCCCAGGAGAGCTGCGCTCGGGTCCTCCTCTTCCGCGGCGCCAGCAAAGACATCCGCAACTACAACAGCCAGACGGCGTTCCAGGTGAGCTGCGTCCTCCCGCGGGGCTCCTAGTGGCCCCCGTTGTCCCGCGGGGCTCCTGGTGGCCCTGGCAGGGGCAGCTCTGCACTGTGGCTTGGGCACACGCAGTGTGAACCCTGCTGGGGCAGCCCCGTTGGGTTGGGGGGTCCGTTCTGCTAACAGCCCTGCTGCTGGAGCGGGAGGGCAGAGAGAGAACGTGGGGTGCCTGTGGGAAGGGCACAGCTTGTGGTGGGAGGCTGGAGGAGCTTGGCTCCTCGGGCCCTGTGTCACTGGGGGGTGTCCCTGTGTCACCCACCGGGGCTGTGCAGGAGTTCCTGCCATCTGGTGGGATGGGGCAGGAAGTGTTGGAGGAGGAGCAGAGCCCTCAGATCTGGCAGCGTTGCCAGAAGAACCAGCACCCCAAATCTGGAAGTTAAAGACCTCAGCCTCCAGAAGTACCTACCCTCTGGAGCAGGGTCCTGCTGGGTGGCACCGGTGGGAAAGGGGAACTCGGTCGCTGGGCTGTGCCAGTCCCTCTGCTGTTTGCCCGTGGTGGAAGGCGGCTGCCTGCAGCCTCGTGCGGGTGGGGTAGGAGGATGTCGTTGGCGGGAGCTGGAAGGCAGGATGTGGCCTGGACTGTCGCAGGAGCTCTGGGAGGGCAGTGCTGAAGGATCCCCGAGCTCAGCCCGTGGTGGGCAGCTCTGTTCCCCCTGAACCCGCCTCGGCTCCGACCCTCTCGTGCTGCTCTGTGTTGTCTCCCTGTGCACGGGGTGGGCAGTGGAAGGGCCTGAAGCAGCAGGGTCTGCAGAGACTGCTGCTCTCCGCAGAGCGGTGCTCTGGGGACGGGGATGGTCCTGGCTGGCTCTTGCCCAATTCCATGTGAAAACGTTGGTTCTCAGGAAGGGCTTTCGGCAGGACACCGCTGCCTCCTGTCTGAGATGGGCTGAGCGCCGGGAATCGCAGGCTGGCCAGAGGCTGAGCTCGGGGCACGGGCAGGGCAGAGCTGGGCCAGAGGCAAATGGCTCTAGCTCTGGGCTTGCTGGGGTCCTGCAGGGTGCCTGCAGCTGGCAGTGAGGGAGAGACCAGCAACTGCCTCCTTCTTTGTGGAGCAGTGGAGCTGGCTGGAAGGTCCCGAGACAGGAGGCTGTGGATGGGGTAACCCAGCCAGGTGGTTTCTTGGCAGATCCAGTCCAGAACTTGGTGCCAGGCTGAGGAGCATCTGCAGGTCTCAGCTTTCCGTGAGAAACTTCCTGGAGAAACAACCCTGCCTGGATTGTTGGCTCCAGACACCGCCGTGTCACCACGTCACCGGCCATGGTCACTGGGTGCAGCCCTCCTGCACCCCTGCTGCTCAGTGGTGGTTCTGTGGTCGGTGTGGGGCTCCTGTAGGTAGCCCTGCTGCTCTGTGGTCAGTGTGGGGCTCCTGTAGGCACCCCTGCTGCTCAGTGGTGGTTCTGTGGTCGGCATGGGGCTCCTGTAGGTAGCCCTGCTGCTCAGTGGTCAGTGTGGGGCTCCTGTAGGTAGCCCTGCTGCTCTGTGGTCAGTGTGGGGCTCCTGTAGGTAGCCCTGCTGCTCTGTGGTGGCTCTGTGGTCGGTGTGGGGCTCCTGTAGGTAGCCCTGCTGCTCTGTGGTCGGTGTGGGGCTCCTGTAGGTAGCCCTGCTGCTCTGTGGTCGGTGTGGGGCTCCTGTAGGCAGCCCTGCTGCTCCGTGGTGGCTCTGTGGTCATGGCACTGGTCCCTCAGTTAATTTGATGGCTGCTGTTAATCAGATCACCTGGTGTCTGTGGCCCGAGATGACTCAAGATAGTCGTGAGTAATTCAGAGAGGGCTGAGTGCTTGTAATCTGCTGGGTTATCTCCCTGAGAGAAATCCCAGCTCATGGCCCCAGGTGGCAGCTGCTCCTGCTGCAGAGGGGCCTGACCCGCGCTCCTGGGGCTCAGCGTGGTGAGACAGGGGTGCTGGGGGCAGTCTCAGCTCTGGCTCTCTGCAGCCTCCATGGAGGGGTTTAGGGTGGGAGCTTTTCCAGAGGATCTTCTCAGCTCCAGGCAGCCTGTCCCGGTTCTCCCGAGCCGGGTTGGTGCCGGCATCTGTCTGCAGCGGTTCTGCGCTGGCGCTTCAGCCGTGGGTCCCCGGTGCCGATGCAGACCCTCCCAAAGCTCCATCCATCACCTTCTCCCGCAGGGGTGGAGATGCCCGGTTTGACGCAGCAGGTTGTGCTCGGGGTCCTTGCCGGCGGCGGAGGGAGGTCTGCGCCTGCTGGTGCAGGCAGGCTGGGGACCAGCCTTCCCAGGCCCCCTGGGGCTGACATCCAGCTGATGAGAAGCGGGGTGGTGGGGTCTTTGTTAGCAAGGGTGTGGGAGGGAGGGAGGGAGGGAGCCTCCTCTGCCCCTGTGAAAGTCACTGTGTCGTGCCTCTGATCCAGGCTGCTGTCTGCCAGCCTTCAGGGTCTGGGGGTGGCTCTGGGCCCTGCTGTCTCTCCCCATCCGGTCAGGCTGCCGTAGGGTCCTCTCTGGGCTGAGCAAGCTCTGCGCTCAGCCTCTGCCCTGACCTCCCAGGCTCCAGCCCGATGGTCCCAAGGCCCCCATGGAACCCGCCACACTACTGCACTGTCCTGCACTGGTGAGCCCAGACTGGCACCCACAGGCTCAGTGCCCTTCCCAGAGGAGTGGGCTCACGGCCAGCTGGGCTTTCTGTGGCCGATGGCTGCTGGCCCAGCGAGCTCTGCACCTGCCGTGTTGCCCTCTCACCCAAACCATCCGTGTTGGGCTCTGCAGACCTTGGCAGGATGGCAGTGGACAGTCTTTCCCGCGCTGCCCTCGCCAGGGGAGGCTGGGCAGAGCTGAGCGAGAGCCTGGGCCACCAGGTTTTGGGCTCCTGTGCCCCTCTCTGGAGCCTGACGCCTGGGGTCTGCTCGGCAGCGGGTGACCGGCTGTGCTGGGCGCCGTGCAGCCCCATGGTTGCCCGCTCCTGCTCCCACAGTGGCTCCTGACCGCAGCCTGCATCCTTCCCGCTGGGCTTTCGGCCCACTGCGTTGTCGCGGCTGCTGAGAGCGAGTTATTTCTGGCCCTGCCACAGCTGCCGCCTCTGCTCTGAGCCAGGTCACCCCTTCCCCGCTGGGCGCTCTGTTCTCCGAGCGGGACGGCCCGGCTCTGCGCAGATGTTCCCTGCGGAGGACCCGCGAGCAGGATCCGATCGTTACTGCCGCCTCCCGCCGGGGTCTCCCCCGTCTTTTGTTCCCTCTGGCTCCGCGCGGAGGGGCTGCGTCACGTGCCCGGACGAGGCTGCTAATTGCGGATGCTCCCCTTGCTGCCACAGCGTGACTTTGTTGACTCATTCCGGCTTGTGATCCTGCGGGGCTCGGATCTCCCCTGGCAGGGCTGCGGCTGCCGCCCCCCCGCCTGCGCCCGTGCCTCGTGTCGGGACCCGCTGGGGCGCCCGGGGCCGTCTCCGCCAGCCCCGCGGCTGCTGACGGGGCTTGCGGTCTCTAGACTCCCGCCTAGGGTCGTAGAGTCGTTCGGGTTGGGAGAGACCTCCGAGGTCGAGTCCAGCCATCAGCCCAACCCCACCTCAGCCGCTAGCCTGCGCTTCCAAGGACCGGCTCTGCAGCCCTGGTGCGGCGTCTCTCCGGGCAAGGGCCCTGCGCTGCGCCCCGACAGGACTCCCCTGGTGCACCTCACGCCCGCTGGCTGGCGGAGGAGAAGCTGCACCGGCTGCCGCGGTCCCTGCGCGAGAGCTGCCCCCGCGCTCGTCTCTGCTGACGGCCTCTTCCCCTGCGCCCGGTTCTCGAGGACTGTTTCAGCTCTGGGCCTCTGATGCCTCTGATGTCCTTGCAGCTGGGGCTCCTCGCGGAGCGGGTCCGCACTGCATCGTCGCTGCTGATGGAAGGACTGAGCGCCGCGGGCCGGGTCCCTGGGCTCCGTTTAGCCCACACTCCCGGCTGGCGCTTGCAGAGGGCTCGGCTCTCTGATCAGTCCTGCGTCGCCCGGCCGGAGCGCCTGTTGTTGCCAAGGGAGGCGTGTCGGGCTGTTGTCAGCTCTTGCAGCAGCAGCTCTCAGAGGTCTGTGCCCTCTCTGCCCGGCCTGTTGCCCTCTCCTGGGAGCAAGCCGGGTCCCCCAGACTGGGGCTGTGCTCCCCGCGTTGGTCGTCTCTGCTGACCAGCTGCTGTGCTGGAGGCTTTCTGGCGGGAGCCCAAGAGGCTGCCTGGCTGCTCTGTGGCTGGTCGTGACTCCCCTTCCCTTGGTGGCTCCCGAGAGCCATCACGGCTGGCTAGAGCTCACCTCGTGCGCCGAGGTGGCTCCGGGCAGGCTCGTGACTCAGCTCTGGCGCTGGGTCGAGGAGTGATTCACGCGGGGGCTGCGGGGCCGGCTGCAAAGGCAGATGATGCCCCAGATACCCCTCGTGAGGCCCTGCCCATCCGCTGCTCTGGGGCTGTTTGCCAGCCGCAGGGTGAAGAGGTCCAGCGAGGGGCAGCAGACCCTCCCGCCGCAGCTCTGAGCCCTCTGCCCTGGCTGGTGCTGCATCGCCCCGTGGCCCTGCCGTCCCCTGGCGCCCCGCTGCTCTGCCCTGTTCTGTACCTCAGCCTTTCCCAGCGTCTTTGCTCGGTCACACGGGGTCCACGGGGTCCTGCTCACGTCCTACAAGAGCTGCAGAAGGCTGGGAGGCGGCTCCTTTGGACCGCACGGCCAGCCTGGGGGATGCTCTGCTCCCGGCAATTGGTATCCGGCCACTTTAAATCAGGCGGCGGGGCCTGAGCTCAGCAGCTTGCGGGCAGTTGCCTGGGCAACGGACCATTCTCCAGAGGAGCCGGGTGGGTGAAGGCTGCCTTCGGCTCACTCGGAGCCTTGGGTTCTGCTCTGCTGGTGTCTGGGTCTCTGGCTGGGGCGTGACGTGCTCACGGGTGGCCCGGGCATCAGCGTCGCCGGTTGCGAGCACCCAGTGCTGAGAGATCGTGGGAGGAGAAGGTGCAGGGTGGCCGCCGCTGCGCGGGGGATTGTGCTGGGTGCAGAGGCAGCAGCAGTTCCTGCCCCTCCGAGTGGCTGGCTAAGGCCAGCGTTCTGCTGGCGCGAGGTGCCCGCAGCCTGGTTTTGGTCAACGCGCTCCGTGTTTTCCTTGTCGTCACCACAGCAGCGACCTTGTCCTCCTCCGTCTGTTCCCTTCTGCCAGAGACCGGCTGGTGAGGGCTGCAGGTTCCTCTCCGCGGGTGCAGAGCCTGCTGGTGGTGGCTGCCAGCTCCGCTGTGGTGGGAATGGAAACCACTGGTGGAGGTGTGGGCTTCCCACCGGCGCCCGCGGTGGTTCCCCGGCCTGAGAGGCGTGCAAGGACGGCGGCCCCGTGTTCGCTGGGTCGGGGGGAAGGCCCTCCTGTGGGGTTTGAGCTGCTTCTTCCCTTTTAATCCTACAACTGACTAACGTGTGGGGCCTCTCAGACATCTGACATCGGTGTGAGGCTCCTCACTGCACTGATGATCAGGAAGCATGAAAACCCAGCTCGTCCAACCTTTCCGATGGTCCAGGGTTCCGATGGGCCACAGGAACATCCAGGAGGGTCTGGGGTCTCTCCACGGCCCCTCTGGGCAGCTCTGGGATCCTCACTGGGGAAGAATCTTTGCCGGTTGTCAGACTGAGCAGGGATGGGGTGGGGAGGGCTCCGCTGCTCCTCCTTTCAGGACCTTCTGTGACTTCAGCGGGCCTGGGCTGCTGGAGTGCCGGTTGCTGTGAGCTCGTGCTGCTTGTGTCGCCCGGTGGGAGTTGGCAGAGGAGGAGGTTTGTTGTTTGAACTTGAGGATCTCAAGGGCCTTTTCCAACCAGATGATTCTGTTATTGCCTGGAGGTTCCAGCTGCCTCCACCCACAGCCTCTGCCTTCCCCTGCTCCTGCCAAGCACCTTCTGCCTCTTGTGTGCTGCTGGCTGCAGCTGGATGCTCTCCGTCGGCACTGGAGCACGGAGCAGCCTCCCCTTTGCGTCTCTGCGATGGATTTGACCTGTTTCCTCCTGGTGGGTCCTTGGGTCACTTCACTTCTCTTCCCAGTCACAGGGTACTTGAACTCAACCTCCTTACCGCTGGAGCGAGAGCCTGAGGCCCCTGAGAGGACCCTCTGGCCACCAGTGGTTGTCTGTCATCGTGCGAGAGGCTGGCAGTTGTGCTTGCTGAGAGCAGGAGTGCAGCGGCGCTCGCGGAGGGGCTTGTGCTGGGTGAGAGGCGCTGCAGCCGTGCCCTGCGCGTTCCTGCCTGTGACCCCGGGCTCCTGGCTGCCAGGGGCGGCTCTCGTTTGCCTGATGAACCTTGGCTTTTCCAGCAGGCACCTGCTCTCTCCAGACTCTCTTCTTGTCCCCCGGTGATTCGATTTGCTGTCTCTCTCTTTTCATTTGAATTTGGTCTTGTGAAGATTGATCGGGTTTCTGGCCTCCTGGCTCCCTCCCACTCCTCCTCCTATCTCCAGCGTGAGGCTGATCTAATTCTGAGTCAGGTGCCACCTCAGCTTCGATTGCCCAGATGATGCTGCTGCCTTGGAATCTCCCCTGAGCCCCTCTCCAGCTGCAGGTGTTCTGCAGAGCCCCTGCGTTGTGCCTTGGGCCAAGGGCAGCCGCTCTCTGCAGATCTGTCAGACCCAGTGCCAGCAGGGACAGACTCCGGAATCGCCTGCCTGGAGAGGCTGTGGCTGCCCCCTCCCTGGAGGTGCTCAAGGCCGGGTTGGATGAGGTCTGGCTGAGAGGTGGCCCCATGGGAGGAGGTTAGGGAAGATGAGCTCTGAGGTCCATTCCGCCCTGGGCCAGTCTGGGATTCTGTCTTTCCCCTGGCCCAGACTGGAGCAGCTCCAGCTCTGGGTGCTTCTGGTTCTCATGCGCCTCCGCGGTCTGGGGCAGGAGCCTGCAGCTGCTCCTCACCGCTTTCAGTGCCGGAGCGCTGGGCTAGCAGAGTTCACCTGCTCTGTGGGCTACTGGCTGGGTGTTTCCAGCAGCACTGAGCACCCCGCATGGCTGTTCTGCAGGCCCTGGGGCACCCGGGGTGCCTGTCCCAGCTCAGCCACGTCCCTCCCGCAGGGGAGGTCTGCCTGTGCTTCCAGGACGTGTTGGGTCTGCGGCACCATCCCGCAGAGACCAGTCCCCAGAGGCGTCGAGCTGGCTGCGTCCGTGCGGGGCACGGGCCAGCGCGTCGCCCTGAGCGGAGCCAAGGCGGCTGCTCCTCCGGCAGCCCTGATGCAGCAGCCACGTGCGAGCGGTGGGGCTGGGGGTCTAGAACTGATCCGGGCCCCGGCCAAGGAAGCTGAGAGGAGCCCGGGTGCAGGGCAGAGCAGCCGCAAGGATCCAGTGTGGCCATTACAGGGCATCGCTCTGCTCTCTGCTCCGGGGACAGCGTGGAGGTAGAAGATTGCCAGCGATGGAAAGGCTGAGGAGCTGGAGAAGCCTTGGACAGAGTGACACGGAAACAGCTGCCAGCAGAGCCCGGGGTGCTGACAGCAGCTTCCCAGGGCCTGCAGAGAGCTGAGGGAGTGCAGCGTGTGCGACGCCGCGCTGGCTGTCTGCACCCTACATGAGAAACCCTCTGTCACCCCTGCTCCCAAGGAGGTCTGCCGTGCTCTCGCCTGGCAGCACTGTGCCCCCGGCTCCTGTCACACCCTGTCGTCTCTCAGGGCTGCTGCTGCCCCGCACCTGCCTCCCTCCCGCTCTGCCTTCAGAGCCCGCGACCAGTGCTGCGCCCGCGCCGTGGGCACACGCAGGGTGGTGCCGGGCAAGGGCTGCCCTCCTGTGGCTGCTGCTGTCTGCCAGCCCGGGGCGGCGGAGGGTCAGGTCTGCACCCCGGGCACCGGGGCAGAGCGCGATGAGCAGTGCCCTTCACGCCAGCTCTGCCGTCGCTGGGGCATCTCCAGGATGAGGAGCTGGGCTGGGCTGTCGGGGTGGAACTGGGTCACTAGTCTTCTGCGGTGAAGCCAGAGCAGTGCTTCCTGTGGCCACCAGTTCCTCCCTCCGCCGGCTGAGAGACATTTAAGCACAACTCCACCTTTCTGGATTCCTCGTCCTCGAGGCTTCCTTCTGCTGTTTGTCTGCCTGCAGACAGCTGCTGCCTTTAGCTCAGAGCCTGGCACCACGCTCCCCTGCAGTGCAGCCTCCAGGGCTTCGCCGCTGCGGTGCCGGCGCAGGGCCGAGCAGATGGGCGCGGGAACACCATCGTGGGGCCGGGATGCGCCCGTCGAGGTGGCGGTGCAGCGCACGAGAGCCTCTCGTCTCTGCTTTTCCAAGCCAGGCTGGCAAATGGAGCCGGGAGGGCTCTTCTCCCTTCCTGGGGGTTTGTACGAGAGTGTCTGCCCAGCAGACTTCCCACCCTCTCCAGTGCCTCAGCCTGGGGAGGTGCCCCTGGTGTCCAGCCGAAGTCCGCCCCAGTGCCACTTGCAGCTGTTTCCTCTAGTCCCATCACTTCTGCCAGGGAGAGGAGACCAACCCCCTCACTCCTGAAGTTCAGGGAGCTGTTAAGAGCAAGAAGGTCCCCCCGCTGCCTCCTTGTCCCCAGTTCAGCCCTCCCAGTCCCCTGGGCCGCTCCTCAGAGCACTGTGGTGCGGGACATGGCAAACGCCCGCCCTGAGCTCGGGAGAGCGGGGCTGGCGGTGCGGGTCCCGGCACAGACGGGCAGAGCCAGCAGCCGCCCCTCAGCCGACTCTCGCGCATGTCCACGCCCTGAGCAGCAGCACTTTGTCTTGATCCAGCTGCTCCTTGTTCCCCGACCAGCTCTAGATGATGCTGAGTGACTGGGGGCGCAGCCGGGGGGCACTGGGAGGGCTGGGAAGCACGCAGGTGTCTGTGATCGGTGGGGATGTCGCACGCGGGGCTCGAGTGGTTCGGTCGGAGCGGTTTGTCCGGGCTGGTTTCTGAAGGAGCAGCGGTGGGCGCCGTGCGCGCCTGCCCACCTGGCCGTGGCTCTTCTGTGGGGCGCCCGTGCCTCTCGTTCTGGGAGCACTGGTGGGTCTGCCTGCCTGGCTGGGCTGTGGTGCCTGCCTGGGGTGTCCTCCCCAAAACTGAGAGACCAGCCGAGTCCAGGCAGTGCCTGTGGTCTGCTGGGTGAAGCCCCTCTTCAGGAGAGCAGGACTTGGGTCTCTCTTCTCCTCTGACTGCTGCTGAGCTGCTCCCCAGGGCAGGAGCAGCAGTGGAAGCAGCTGCTGGAGTCAGGATGAGCTGGGTTTGTCTGCTCTGCTGACATGTTCCCCTTCCCCAGCACCTTCGTTCCTTTCGGCTGTCCAAGACCCTTCCTGCAGGGAGAAGCTGCAGGGAGGTGGGCAGACCGCCGCTGGCCTGAAGTGCTGTGGCTTTGCTGGGTGAACTGGTGCAGCTCTCTGGGCGGGAGCAGCTCCTCAGCCTGGGAGCCTGGAGCAGGCAGGATCGGGCTGCAGGCTGTTCGGGTGGGATGTGCCGGGAGCTTGGCTGCAGGGCCGTTGCCTTTGGCCCGTGTCTCAGCTCCCGGGGCTCCACTGCCCAGCTGCAGGCTGGAGCTCACCTGGCCAGGTCCCCACAGGCGCAGGGTGAGCTCTTGGCTGCCACGAGGCATCGCGGCACCGGGCTGGGGCCGGGGGAGCGGCCATCTCTGAGCCGTCGGCAGGGCCGTGCGCTGTCCCTGCGGCGTGAGCGCGACCGTGCCGAGGGGCTGCCGGCCCCGTGAGGCGAGGCAGAACAGTCGCTGGCTCGGCCTCCCCCACGGACGGCAGCTGTTGCTGGTCCATATGGCAGAGCCCTGCGAGCGGGCAGGCACGGGGCTGCGCGGGGCTGCTCACCTCTCTGCCCTCCCTCTCCTTGCAGGTGGCCATCATCGCAGGGAATTTCGAGCTGGCTGAAATCATCAAAACCCACAAAGAGTCCGATGTTGGTGAGTTGGGTCTTTCTTCTTCCCCCTTTCCTCCCCTTCCGCCCCTGCTGGAGGGGCCGGAGCTGCTGGGCGGAGGGCTGGGGGGTCCTGGTGCCGCCTGCGGTGGGCACTGGAAGCTGCAGCTTGCGGCTCAGTTTGGGGATGGAGCTGCGTGTCCCCTGGGCCAGCAGGGTCTGATCTGCTGAGCCCAGTGTCTGTGTAAAAGGCTGCTGAGGTGGTGAGTCGCCTGGGAAACTCCTCTGTAAAACCTTTTGCCTTTCTCTCTCTCATCTCCCCCGCATAAGGCTCGGCAGCGGGTCACGGCTGCAGAGCTGCCCTGTGGGGTGAGGGAGCTGCAGCCCCTCTGGCTGTTCTTGCTCCATATGGAGGGACACGGTTGGGGTTTCAGGTCGGTCTTTGTCCTCGTGTGTCCCTCTGCTGCATGACCTGAGTGTTTGGGGGGTGTTCCGAGACGTGTTTTGCTCCTGAGTGCCCTGGGTCCAGCACGAAGGGTTAATGCTCAGCGCGTGTCTCTGCAGGAAGTGGATCTCTCAGGTCAGCAGCTGAGAAAAGGCTTGTGGGGTTTGAAACACCCACCAGCATCCAGCATCGGCCTCGGTTCTTGGCCGTGAGCGTAGAAACCCGGTCCCTACGACAGCTTTTGCGGCGGCTTCTCTTGCTGCTGAGGGCTGGTGGGGAGAGGGTGAGTCAGGACACGGGAGAAGCCTGGAGATGCCCTGTTAGCTGCTGTGGTGCCAGTGGCTCATGAGAGGATCACCCTGCTCATTCAAGAGGGAGGCGAAGGGCGTAGGGCTGCTGCAGAGAGCCCAGCCAGAGCCACAGGGATGATGGAGGGAGGGGAGCATCTCCCTGCTGAGGAGAGGCTGAGGGAGCTGGGGCTCTGGAGCTGGGAAAGAGGAGCCTGAGGGGTGACCCCATGGATGTTGATCAATATGTGAAGGGTGGAGGATGGAGCCAGGCTCTGCTCAGGGGCACCCAGTGACAGGACAAGGGGCAGCAGGTGTGAGCTGGAGCAGAGGAGGTTCCACATCAGGGTGAGAAGGACCTTGTTCCCAGGGAGGGAGACAGAGCCCTGGCAGGGGCTGCCCAGGGGAGTTGTGGAGTCTCCTTCTCTGGACACGTTTCAAATCCTGCTGGACGTGTTCCTGTGGGACTGGATGCAGGGGATCTTGCAGTGTCAGGGGGACTGGACTGGATGGTCTGTCAAGGTCCCTTCCAGTCCCTCATGTCCTGTGATCCTGTGACTCTGTGACCTCCACAGGTCCCTTCCACCTAAATTCTTCTGTGATAGAACCTGAGCCAGTGGCTGCCGCTGTGTCCTGAGGAGGAGGGCAGGGAGCGGTGCCAGGCTGAAGGAGCCCTCCCTGCTTTGGATGCGGCTCTGTGCTCAAAGTGGGTCAGGAAGCAGTAGCGAAGGAGCCAGCAGGTCCAGATGGTCCCCACCTGGGCTCCGGGGAGCTGCCGCGGCCTTCCCGGGCAGGAGAAACTGAAGTTGGTTAGGGAGCAGGAGATGGGAGCAGACGTGGTGCTGGGGTGGGGATGGGGCAGTGCTCGCTCTGCCCCTGTCCTCTGGGGTCCCTGCAGAGCTGTCGGAGCAGCGTGGGAACGGAGAACCTGGCTGGAGAAACCCCCCCATGGAGTTCCCAGCACGGGGGGTGTTTGTCTGGCAGTGGTGGCTGGAGGCCTCCACCGTCGTGGGGTGTGTGGAGAGGACCTGCTGTGCTCTGGCTCTGCAGGAAGAGGGGGTCACAGGAGAGTGTCTGCTCTGCTCCGCAGGACGGCCCTCAGCCCCTGCCTGGCCTTCCCAGCTCCTGGGCAGAGGTTCTGTGTGGTGCTGGGGTGCTCTGCTGGGCTGGAGCTGCCTGGCCCCAGCAGCTGCGCTGTGTTCTGTGGAGCAGAGCGAGCCCAGGGGTACAGACTGGGCTTCTCTGGGGTGGAAACCACCCAGGCTGTTCCAGTGGAGCACCCGCTGTTCTACCCCTGCTCGAGGCTTCCAGCTGCAGGGCCAAGCCAGGGTCCACACAGTCTGCAGTTAGTTGCCCAGAGAGGGCTCTGAGCGGCCAGGGGCAGCTGTTTGCTGGGTGTCTCATGCAGACCTCACCCTGGTCCCGTCCCTTCAGTCACCCTGGACACGGGGAGCTGCAAGAGCTGCCTGGCTCCTCGTGGGCCACAGCGCTAGGGCTCAAGACGGTCAGAGAGGGAGGCTGTAGATCCAGGAGCGTGTTTCCAGAGGTAGAGACCAGCTGGGGCACGAGCGGGACGGGGTTGTTCTGCCGCTGCCGGGTCTGTCCTTGTTCCCCTGTTGCGTGGGTCTGCAGACACACAGTGCCATGAGAGGCAGCTGCCCCGCTCCACTTCCACGGCTGGAGCTGAGAGGTTGGGTCATGGGGACCCGTCAGAGCCACCAGACACCCTTGGTGGCCTCTCTGGGTGCTCACTTGTCAGGGCAGCTCTGCTGTTGGCCCTGTGGGGCAGTGAGGGCAGCCCTAACCCCTTTCCTGAGCAGCAGGGAGGGCTGCAGAACGTGGGCGCCAGCAGCTCCAGGCAGCTCAGCTGGACTCATGGTGCCTCGGGGAAGTACCTGGGCCCCCTCCTCGAGACCCTTGAGGTGCATGACAGGGGCTGTAAAGAGAGAGCTCACTCCTGGCGTAGCCTCTCCTCTCCGGTCCGAGTGGGTGCTCGGCCACTGCTGTGCTCCCAGCTGTGCTTTCGGGAGCCCTTCTTGTCTGCCGAGGTCCTGACCCCCCTGGTTCTCACCCACGTTTGCTCCCGCTGCTCCGAGACACCCCAGGACACGGCCCCGAGCCTTAGGTGCGCGCGGGGCTGGCGGGGGCTCTGCGCCGCTGGGTCGTGATTCCCGGTCACTAAGCAATGGGCAGCCTCGAGGTTGTCCTGTGGGACAGGGAACTGCTTCCCGCTGGAGAGCCACGAGGCTGCACCACGGCCACCTCGTTTGCTCTGCAGGTGCTGGCTCGTGGTGCCTCGGGGGGTTTAGTCTCTGCGCCCATGGCCTCTCGCGGTCCTCCAGCCGGGGCACCCCATAGCCCCTGGGGTGATGCTGCACTGCAGCCTCCTCTCTCCTCTGCCTTGGGGTGGGCGCTTGGGTGTTTGGAGACCCGGCCTGGCCACGGCAGGTCAGAAGAGGACCCGGCGCTGGTCGCTGAGCTCCTCATCAGGTGTCTGTCCCGGTGGGAAGGAGACAGGGGGTGCTTCCTCAGAGGGTGGCAGCCCTACTCTCCAGCCCCATCTGCGCTGGGCTGGCACCGGGCTGTTGGCTTGGAGCTCGAGGTGTGAGGAAGGCTGCAGGAGATGCTGGGCGCTGAATTGGCAGCTGTTGGTGAGAAATCTCAGCTCTGAGGTGCTTTGCAGCTCAAGCCTGAGAGCGAGTTATTGTCTCATCAGCAGCCTGGAGCCGACCCCAGATCAGAGTCTCTTGTCCTTGAGGGGCCCTCCCTGTGTGGAGCGCGTGCCGGGTCCCTGGCCGTGCTGGGGACTGCCAGGCACGTCTGCGGGAGCTCCCTTGGGCACTGCCCGACAGGGGAGAGCCTGACGTGTGGCAGTGCTCCCCAGGAGGAGGAGAAGTACCCCCAGAGGGGGTAAAGGCAGCCTCTTGTTCCTCTAGGACACTGTGACTCCGTGCCACTCACCGCCGTAGTCCAGCTGGCTCGCTGGGGAGGCTGCAGGCGGAGCAGGTTCCCTTTCAGGAGGGGTGTGGGATGCTGCTCCAGGTCTGAGCTGCCTGGACTGACCCCAGCCCTCGAGGAGGGGCCTCCCCAGTGCCCAGGACAGGTCTGGGCAGCTGCTGGGATTCCCTGGAGAGGTTCAGTGGTGGCCTCGTAGTCCTGGCAGGACCCTTGGGGTGAGCTGTGAGTAACGAGGGGAAGCAGAGGAATGAAAACTGCCCCCCACTCTCTCAAGAGAGGTCTACTGGGGCTAGGGTGCCTCAGGCCGGTGGATTTTATCTGGAGAGAGAGGCTGAAGTGTCCTGTCTGACAGCCCCTGGCAGGCGAACGTCCACCTCATCTCAGAGAGGGTTGAGGGGCTGACATTTCCAAAAGCAGAGTGAAGTCCCTTTCTGGCTGTGAGGGGCCGGCGCAGAGCAGGAGGAGAGGGGAGCCAGGAGAGGAGGAGGTGGCTCTGAGGGCTGGGGATCAGTTGCTGAGACAAGTGGAGGTGGCTGGTTGGAGAGCAGCTCCGGCAGAGAATAACCACCACGAGGCCGCGATTCCTGTCGGCAGCCTTCGTCCCAGTCCTGCGGTGAATTACCAGCTCCCTCTTTGGAGCTGCCAGGTTCTGGTCTGCCTTGTCACCTCCTCCTTTCGGCCTCCATTCCTAGAGAAATCCCTGAACCACCTGGACGGTGCCCGGGAGCAGCTGGTGCTGCAGGGGAGAGGAGCCTGGGCAGCGTGGCTCCTGCGTGAGGGGAGGATGCTGCCGGCTCGGGGAGAGGAGGGGAGGATGCTGCCGTGCCGTGCCGCGCCGGCGGGGCTACCTCCCCGTCCCTCCCTTCCCCACTGGGCGAGGAACCCTGCGAAGGTGGCCCTGCAGCCCACGGGGCTGGCTGATGGTGCCTGGGGGCTTGCATGGTGGTTTGGGACGTGGCAGCCCCAGAGACCCTCAGAGGGGTCGTGTGCCGCGCCGCGGCAGGCTGGCTCCTCAGTGCCAGCTGGAGCTGCGAGTAGGCTGCTCCCACAGCAGTGGGACCGTTGGGGAGCAGCTCCTCGGTCTCACACCAGCTCCAAGGTCTCTTCCTGTTGCACTCTGAGCGCTGGTGGTGGTCGGGCAGACACGGAGGAGCCAGTGGGGGTTGTGGCAGGGGGAAGCCTTGCTTCGAAGCCTTCTGAGCAGAGGGTGACTCAGGTCTCTGTGAGGCTGAGGGTAGCGTCATGTTTGGCAGGAGGGAGCCATCCTGCTCTGCTGGAGGAGGTTGGCCCTTGGTGCTGGAGCCAGCGGAGCTTTGGGCTCTGGTTTGAGGGTTTCCCCAGCCTGTGCAGCGTTCTCTTTCGCCGCCTGACTGAGGCACAGTCTTCTCCCTGTGCTTCTTTGGTCTCCCTTGCTGCCTCCACCTCGTGTCTGGCAGCCAAGACAAGGCTGTGGCTCTAACAGCGTCTGGTTTCTGTCCAGGGAGACCCGTGCTCGCCCCGTCTGCGTGGCAGGGTCTGCAGTCTGCCTGGACCGGTGCCTGGGCTGGCCAAGGGCTCTGGAGCATCTGGGGACAGCAGTCCTGCTGCGCTGATGGGAGCGACGGCCCTGTTCCTCCGGCCACCCTCCT
Source organism: Rhinopomastus cyanomelas (assembly GCA_013400115.1). Classification (NCBI taxonomy): domain Eukaryota; kingdom Metazoa; phylum Chordata; class Aves; order Bucerotiformes; family Rhinopomastidae; genus Rhinopomastus; species Rhinopomastus cyanomelas. The sequence continues at coordinate 307,773 of VXBP01006258.1, read as the reverse complement.
CCTGGGAGCTGCCTGGGAGCAGGAAGCCTTTCACCTACGAGCACCTGCGCACAAGTGTCTGCTCTGGGTCCCGTAGCCTTCCTGGCTGCACGGTGGCCCTGGCGGGGCCCGAGGTGGTCCATGAGGCAGGAGCTGAGCTCTGCACTTGGGGCAGGCAGCGCTCCCACCTGCTGCTCCTCTGCTGTCGGTGCTGAGGTGTGGCTGTGGGGCCGCCTGACCAGCTGGTTTGTTTGACAGGCTAAGTGAAGGCCTGGCCCCTGTCAAGAGCCACAAAGTCCTTCCTTCTCCTGCCGAGTCGCCAAGCAGCCTCTTTACGTCTCCCTGACCAGTCAGTGCTGGCCGTGAACTTCTCACCTCGATCCCTGCTGGGCTTCCCCCTGCCAACCTGCTCCTGACCCACCCGGCATCTCCCTGCTGTGGGCTGTGTGCTGGTGGCAGTGGGATGGGGACAGGCTGGTGCTGGGTGGAGCAGAGACCCCCAGGGTCTCCTGCTGTGCAGCTCCTTCCCTGCTGAGACAAAGCTCTGAGCTTGGTCCTTTCCTTCCGTTTGCTTTTGTCCTCTTGGTTGGAGCAACGAGGCCTTCCCTCAGCCTCCTTCCCTCCAGCCTGACCAACCCCAGCTCCCGCAGCGGCTCCTCACCAGGACTGATCTGCAGCCCCTTGCTGCAGTGTCTGCAGGAGAGCTGTGCTGTCCCTGTGCAGCCCAGGAGCTCTGCTCGATAGCCCTTGTCAGCCAGCCCTGGCCAGTGGCCAGGCTGCAGCCAGCCCTGGCTGTGCCTTCCTCTCCAGGGGGTTCTGTTGGTGGGACAGGCTCTGCCTCAGCAGCCCGTGTCCTGCAGACCCACGGGTGCCGGCGCTGGATCCACAGCTTGTTTCACCACAGGACCCCTCTGCCTCCCCAGCCCAGCCTTCGCTTCGTCCCATCCAATGCCCCTCCCTGCTGGTGGCCCCTGGGTCACAGTCCTGAGCCCTAGTTGTGCTGGGGTGGGCAGGAGCCCGCTGAGCCATCGCGGGAGCACGAATGGGGAGCGGAGGGGACCCTTTGGAGAACGAGCGCCTCGCGTTGCCTGGCAACCGGGAGATGTGTGGAACCTGTGGTCCTGGTGCTTGGAACCCAGAGGGCTTGTTGGCCCCGCAGGGAAGGAGCCTCACAGGTCCCACCCTCCAGCCCTGCTCACGGTCCTCTGTGCAAATGGCCCTGGAGGGGCGGCCCTCCCTGGAGGGGAGGTGAGGCTGTAGAAGTGCTGGATGTGGCCAGGACGAGAGGGTCATGGCTAGCGGGCTGTCTGGCTCCTGGGCAGGGAGCACAGGACATCTCTGCTGTCCCCATTGCCGCTGCGTCTGTGCTGGGAACGGGCTGGGCGTGGCTGGCTGTGGGCTACCTCTGTGAGCTCCACACGTGGCGAGTTGGCGAGTGAGGGTCCAGGGTGGAGATGGAGTGGTTGAACGGGTGGGGTGGGGACGGTGTCTTCTGTGACCCAGGGGCTGCAGACGGCAGAGGCAGAGGCCTCTTCCTCCGCAGGCACAGCAGGTTCCCTTCTCCACTCTTCCTCCCGCTGCAGGCAGAGGCAGGAGGTAGCATCTTGAGGTGGTTTTGTGAGGTCTGGCCTTGCTCAGCCTTCCCAGGGCTGGGCATTGGGCCAGGCAGGGCCAGGAGCAGCTGGCAGAGCCTCGGGCTGCCTGGAGATGTGGGTAGAAGGCTCCTGTGCCTCTGGAGCACCAGGGTCACCGCCTCCAAGCCGGGGATGGGCTGCCTTTGCTGCGGCACCCTCAGCGCTTCCCAACGCGCCACCTGCCAGGCCTCCCCGTGCCGCTTGGCTGTGCCGGTGCACCTGCCCCGTCCGCTCCCAGGTGCTGCCAGGAGGGGAGCTGGACGCAGGTGGAGATCCGCCGCCGTTGCGCTCTGCCGGCCTGTCTCCGCGTGCTCTCCCGCGCGGCGGCCCCGGCGCGGCCGCAGGTGCTAACCCGCTCTCCCGGCTCTCTTGCAGTGCCTTTCCGAGAAACCCCCAGCTACACCAAGCGCCGGCGGATCCTGGGCGCCAGCAGCCTCTTGTCCCCGCGGGTGCTGCAGCGCTCGGCCAGCGACAACAACCTGAAGGCGGAGAGCCGGGCGTCCTACTCGCCGGTGCCCTCGCTGCGCAGCCTCCCACCCCAGCTGCTGGTGCAGATGCAGGAGGCGGCGGCGGGGGCCGTGGCGGGGGACGGCAGCCTGGCCAGCGCCCGCAGCGCCCACAGCCGCTCCCCGTCCCTGCAGCGGGTGCAGGAGGAGAAGGAGGCCGATCTGCCCACGCTCCGGAGGAGCAGCCGCGGCAAGGCCAGGTAAGGGCGCGGGATGCAGGGATGAGCAGGGGACCGCGATCAGCCCAGCGCCCGCCACAGCCCCCGTGGGACCTTGGGAAGCTTGGTGGAGCCTGATGTGGCCCTGCGTCTCCACATCCGTGTGTTGGGGGCACTGGGACACCCCAAACAAGCACCAAGGGGTGTTTTAGCCTCTGTCTTCTCCCCGGCCCTCAGTCCACTCTGGTGTCTTTGGATGGGGAGCACATGGGTGCCGCGTCACCCTGGTCAGTGCTGTGGCGCTGGGTCTTGGGAGCTGGTGCTTCGAGGTGGCTCACTCCGGCCAAGCCACCTCCTACTGCAGCCACCCCTCCGCCATTGGCACTCAGGCTGGGGCCGTTGCTGAACCCCCAGGCTTGGCAATGGCCGAGGGCCACCCTGTGCCCCGAGGGGTTTTTGTGGCCCGTAGGTGGAGGAGCAGTGTGGACACTTGTTCTTGTGCCCCTCCACATCACGCACTGGCTGGAGGCCGGGCACGGCACCCACTCTGCTGCAGGGGGGATGGTGGCTGCAGGAGAGCCTTGGTGGCTGTTGAGAGCCTTGGTGGCTGCAGGAGAGTGTTGGTGGCTGTTGAGAGCCTTGGTGGCTGCAGGAGAGCGTTGGTGGCCGAGGGTCCCTGTGCTGGGGGCTAGGGCCAGGCTTTGCTTGCAGAAGAGCCGTGTTAGTGGAGACGCCAGGCCAGCAACAGCCATCTCCCTTCGGAAGGGGCTGACGCTGGAAGCATCGTGGAGTGGTTTGGGTTGGAAGGGATCTCAGACATCATCTAGTCCCAGAGGGAGCTCAGAGCTCCGCCAGTGCCAACCCCCTGCCAGGGGCAGCGACACCTCTCAGCAGAGCAGGGTGCCCACAGCATCAGCCAGCCGGCCCTCGGAGGAGGCCAGGGCAGGGGCTGGAGGAGGGCTACCAGCTCTGGGCTGGAGCTGGCATTGCTAAGGCCTGGGGAGGGGCTCTGAGGCTGCAGACAGCAGCTGTTGGCGGTGACTCCGCTGCAGAATCAGCTGGGAGCCCCGCTGGGGACACCTGAGGAGTTTAGAGGCAAAGAGACGCCTCGGGGAGTGAAATGAGGATGAACAGGGCTGTAAAGCAGCTCCCAGAGAGGGGAGGAAATGGAGCTGCTTGGGTACCTGCCAGGGCTCCTAATGAGCAGTCGGGCTGGCGGGGAGCAGAGGGTGTTTGTGGATCAGCAACAAGACGCAGCGATGGGTGCTGGGTGGAGAGGGGGAGCCCAGCCCCAGCCAGGGCCGGTGCTGGCACTGCCGGGCGCTGCATCCCAGGCCGGGCGAGGGCAGCGCGAGTTCACGGGCTCCCGGGGCGCAGTGGAAATGGTCGGCAACGAGGGAGGGACGAAAGGAGTCCGCGCGTTGAGGAGGCTCAGAGGAGCAGGGTGTTACCTTAGAAACCAGAGAACGGGGGGAAACACATTGGAAATGCCGACGGGAGGGGGCAGGAGCCTCTGCCAGCCGATGGCACCGCAGCACCAGTGGGAACCGTGTGCCCAGCACCCTCGGCTTGGGGCGTTGCTGCCCCGGGAACCCGCTGAAGCCAGGAGCTCAGCGTGACAGCAAGGGCACGGGCAGGGTGGCAAGGGGGAGCCAAATACTGTGGGCTTGTACAGTTGCCCAGGGCTTGACCCGGGTCTCAGTTACCTGTGAGGGCGGCGAGGAGGAGCCAGCAGCTCCCAGCGAGGGGAGAGCTGGAGCACAGCTGGGCAGGCAGGTGCCAGGGATGGGGGTGCCTGCGGCAGCAGCACGAGGAGACTCTCTACAGTGGGTGCTGGCGGTGTAGAGCTGCCGGGTGGTGGTTGTGGAACCTGTGACGGGTGACTCATCCCCAGCGCGTGGAACCTGCTACACAGCCCGAGTCTCCCTGTCGAGCTCCCAGCCCGCTGGTGGCTCCTGCGTAGATTTGGTGCCGTCAGGATCCCTTTAGACCCTCCTCCTGCTCTTCAGAGCCTTTCGCAGCCCCTTTGCTGCTGGGATTTGACAGGGAGCTTCTCCCATTCGCCGCTGGCTTTGCTGACCCAGTCCAGCCCCTTGCTCAGTTCCAGGGTTTCTCCTGCCTTCGATGGGGAGGTGCCCAGGGGCCATCTTCCACCGTGTGGCTGGTGGTTGTTGAGGTGGGTTGCCCAGGGAAGGGCTTGAGTCACGGTAGAACCATCATGGCCGGAAGGGACCTCCAGGACCCCAGTGGGGCCAGGGTTTGGGGTGGGATGGGACAGCCGGGGTCGGGGTGGACTCTGCGGTCCTGAAGGGCTTTTCCAGCCCAGATGGTTCTGGGGTTCCACAGTTCTGGGGTGGGCTCGGAGCGCTGTGAGAGCCGAGGTGTGTGGCTGCTCCCGGCAGCCAGCCCCTCTTCACCGTCTGTCCTCGGCAGGTCCCACCAGGCTGTTAGCTCCCGGCTCCCTCCCAGGGAGGACAGATCTGCGGCCGGTTGGGACAGGGCTCCCCATGAAGGTTCAGGGCTGGGGAGCTGCTGCCGAGCTCAGGACCCCAATGCTGGTGCCAAGCTGCACCGTGGGGTGCTGGTGGGCTCCGGGATGTGCCCCATGGCCGGGGCTTGCCTGGCAGTCCCAGGAGCCCTGGAGCTGTTGGGGAGGGCTGGGGTACAGTGGGGCCCCCCTGGAGGGGCTCAGAGGTCAGTCCCAAGCCAGGCGGCTCTGGGGTGCCAGTGGGAAGCTGCACTGCAGTGGGCAGCGGGCCGGATCGCTGTGGGCTCCGGTGCAGCACCTGGTGCAGCGCCCGGTCCTGCTGGGCTGGCTCCAGGGACGTGTGTTCCGGGACAGCGGTGTGTCGGGGCGCTTGGCGTTGGCCGCAGCTCTGCGCAGCCAGCTGCTCCCGCCAGAGCTGTTCGAAGCAGCCTTCTCCTCCTCTCCAGCATCGCCCAGCTGCGATCTCCAAGGGTTCACGTGTGGAGCCAGTGCTCTGACTCCAGCCCTTGGGTCACAGGGGATGGCAGAACGTCTCTGGGGAGCGGTAGGAGATGCCCCGGCTGTGGTGACCTCTCTCCACGCCCAGGCTCCTGCTGCCCGTCTCTGTGTTGCCCCAGCCCTTTGCACCATCCCTGTGCTGCCCTGGGGTGCTCCTGCGGTTCCTGTGGCAGCAGGGCTGGAGCCAAGGTGCCGCTGCGGCCACCCTGGGAGGCTTTGCCTGCTGTGCTGGGGCTGCCAGGAGCCAACAGGAGGGTGGGCAGCAGGGCTGCGGTGTGAGGAGCAGCCAAGGCACCCCAGTGCCGCTGGGTCCTACAGCAGCAGGGTCTTGTCTGTGTGTTGGGAGCAACTGCTGGGCAGCCTGAACTGCTCAAAGGGCTCCAGGAGAGCTGGAGAAGGGCTTTTCCCCAGGGATCTGGTGCTGGGACAAGGGGGCTGATTCCAGCTCCAAGGGGGAGGTTGGGATGAGATCTGAGGCAGAAACCCCTCCCTTGGAGGGGGCTGAGGCTCTGGAACAGGCTGCCCAGGGAGGCTGTGGCTGCTCCATCACCCCTGGCAGTGCTCAAGGGCTGGTTGGCTGGGGCTGTGGGCACCCTGGTGTGGGGAGAGGTGTCGCTGCCCTTGGCAGGGGGTTGGTGCTGGGGGAGCTCTGAGCTCCCTCCCAACCCAACCGAGCCTGGGGTTCTGTGAAATGAACAGATCTGGAATTGGTGGGGTGAAGGCAGAGCTGGGCTGGTGGGGTCTGGAGCTGCTCTCGCACACGGAGCTGTGGGAGGATGTGAAGCTGAGCAGGGCAGCTGTGGTTTGGCTTCATGGTCTGTCTGGAGGAGCTGTGGGACGGGCAGTGCAGTGAGCGGGGTGGAGGCACCCGGTTGTCGCGTGCCCTCCCCGTGGGGGTTCCATCCCCGTGGTGGCGGTTCCCTCGTGCTTCTCACGGGGCTGCTGGTTCTGTGGGAGCAGCCAGCACCGAGTTTATTTATAGGCGAGAGAGGAGCAAGCGGAGTGGTGGCCGGTCGGTGCTGGCGGCGGGGAGATGCTGCAGAGCTGCTGCCCCGGCCGGGCGGGAGGAGGCTGTGGGGCCGGCGGCAGAGCGGGTTGGTTTTGCCAGTCCAGCCAGTTTGGAAGTGGCTGCGGGGCTGCCTCCCGGCAGGGGCTGAGCAGCAGAGCACTGAGCTGCGAGGGAGCTCGTTGGTGCCCAGCAGCTAATGGAGCCGGTGCGATGCAGGGGAGCGATGCCAGTGGCCCAGGCAGGAGTCGCGGGTGGTGCTCCAGCTCCGGCCAGGTGCCGTGGGAATCTCCTGGGGGTGGTAGCCTCTGCCTTCCATATGAGCCCTCGCGGTGCCGCTGGCGATGGCGCAGGCTGGGCTCCGGCTCTCACGCAGAGAGCTGTTTGTAGGGTCACGCTGCTGGTCTGCGGGGCTGGGCATGCCAGGGACTGCCCTTCCTTGCTCTGGGCTGGCAGCGCTGCCCCGAGGCTCTGGGAAAGGACCCCACCCCTCCGAGAGCCCAGAGCAATGGGAGTGTCCAGCACGGGGGTCAGATGCCCCTTGAGCACACGGAGCCCACCCGGGGTTGCTTTGGGCTACTCCTTCCATCAGCTCTTCCCCCCGACCCGATTCCCGTATTCAAGGACCAGTTCTGAACTCCGCCAGCTCCCCATCCCAGCTGCCCGCTGCACCCCAGCAGAGTTTTTGTCACTTAAGTCAGGGGCTCCTTCCGTGCTCTTGAAGGTGCGGGTCTGCTTCCCCGCTGTGCGCAGCACCCCGGGCACGGGGCAGCCACCAGCGGGGCTCTGGGGCCGTTCATCCTCCATCCCCGCTGAGCCAGGCCGGACGCTCCAGGGCCGGGATGGTCCATGACACCCTGACAGCAGGGGTGTCCCTGCTAGGGCGCTGCCGGCAGCCGCTTGCTGGCTCCTGCGGTGGCTCCGGCTCTGCTGTGGAGGGGGAGGCCAGCTCCATTCACCAGCTTGGCCAGCACCAGGGGCAGTCCTGCGGAGGGGAGAGTCTGCCGGCTCAGTCAAAGGCAGAGGACAGGCAGCGCGATGATGGGCTGCGGCCGGTCGCTGACGTCTCTGCCCCCATTACGTGTGCTTATCGTTTGCTTACCCGAGTTCCTCGCGCTGGCCGCGGCACCCTGCCTCCCTTCCTGCCGTGAACGGAGCTGCGGCATCGCCCTGCGCAGCGGAGCAGCTCCTGGAGCTCCGCGGGGCTGTGGGGAGCTGCCCCAGCCTCTCCCCAGGACAGAGGGCAGGAGCACGAGCCCCGGTTGCTGCAGCAGAGGACCCCAAAGCTCTGCCCGGAGGAGCCGGCACAGAGCAGCCACTGCCGGGACCATGGTGCCGGCTGGCCTGGGAGGGCTCAGTGCTGGGCTGGCCAAGGGCAACGGGAAGGCTCCTGGAACGGTGCTGGCAGCATCAGCAGTGATGGGAGCAGAGGAAATGGGGTCAGGCTGTGCCAGGGGAGGTCTGCGTGGGACATCAGGAGACACTTCTTCCCAGGAAGAGTGGGGAGGCCTTGGAACAGGGGCTGCCCAGAGACGGGGAGAGGCACCGTCTCTGCAGGGCTTCGACTGCCGGTCAGCTGGGGCGTCTGAGGAGATGGGCTGGGGCTTCAGCAGAGCTGGGCTGTCTCCTGGCGTCGTGCGGCGCCTCGGAGAGCCTCATTGCTGCCGGTTGCTGCCTGCTGGGCTGCTCAGGCAGGTTGTCCAGGCTCCGGAAGGCTGTGACCTGGTGGGGCAGGTGGGGTTGGAGCTGGGAGCTCCAGAGGGCCCGTTACCCTCTGTGGCAGCTGACGGAACTCGGTTTGGCCATCCCAGCAGGGCTCTTTAAGACCTGATGGAGCTGCCCAGAGACATAAACCACTCTTAGCTGTTGGGATGGACAGGCACGAGTCCAGCTGCCGCCGGGGATGCTCCTCTGGCTGGGAGGCACCAAGTGCTCTAAGGAGAGAATCAATAGCCCTGATTATGTGAAGGGAGACAAAGCCCTTTAATTAATTGTCTCTCTTGGATTTCCAGTTCTGCTCCCGCTTCTCCAGACGCAACTGTGAGGCTGCAGCCGCAGCCGGGCAGCGGAGGTTGTGCTTGAGGGGAGCTTCACGTCCAGGCTAGTTGCAGTGACGCTCAGGTCACTGCCTGAGAGGAGGGTCCTGTGGGCAGCCCCCGTCTCAGCCGGCAGCCTCTGTGCCAGCCAGCGCTTTGGCCACTGCGGTCAGTGAGCCCGCGGTGATGACTCTCATGCTGGGTTTCGGAGGCACCTCGTGGGTCGTGCTGGCTGGTGCTGCTCGGCCGAGAGCTGCGCTCTGGGGGGTTGTCCTGTTGGCCAGAGGGCTGATGGCCCGCAGCCTGCAGTGGCGGAAGAGCAGCCCCGCTGGGCCCTGGGTGGGCTCTGCCCGAGGGCTCTGCAGGTTGTCGCTGCCCGGAGAGCTGCTCTGGCAGCGGTGTGAGCAGGAGCAGGGGTGCAGCGGCTGCCCAGCTCCCCACGTCCCTGTGCCCGCAGAGCCCGGGCCAGCACTCGCTGGCTCTCGCTAGCAGGTGACTCTGCTGTTCCCGTGATCTGAGAGCCGGAGCGTCTCTGCAGGCTGGAGCTGCAGCTCTGTGAGCCCTGCTGGAGGCTCGGGAGGGAGTGAGACCGCTTGGTGCGGGCGGCTGGATGCCACTGTCAGCCAGCTCTGCGTCAGCACCAGCCTGGGGGCACTTCCGTGTGAGGACTGGGGCGCAGCCGGTGTCCTTTGGCCCAGGTCAGGTGTCACCCCCTCAGCACAGGGGCCCAGCTCTGGAATCCAAGGTTGTTCCTGAGGAGCTGACAGCCAGCCAAGGGGGTCCCACTGACCCCAAGTACAGCCTGGGGGTGGGGGGCAACCAGAGGTTGCAGAGAAGAGCCTGAGGGTCCTGGCTGACACCAGGCTGGAGCTGGGACTCAAGGCAAAGGGAGTCCCAGGCTGCACCACCACAGAGCATCTCCAGTGAGCGGGGGGTGACCTGTCACATCTGCTCAGCTCTAGGGAGGGGTCACCTGGAGAATGGGGTCCAGCGCTGGGCTCTGAGCGCAGGAGGTGCATTGACCTGCTGGGGAGAGCCCAAGGAGGAGGCACAGAGGTGAGGAAGGGACACAGCCATCTCCCCTGGGGCTGGAGCTGCTCAGCCTGGAGAAGAGAAGCTCAGGAGGGCCTCAGCAGTGACGGCAGCTGAAGGGAGACTGGAAGGAAGATGGACCAAGGCTCCTTTCCAGTGGTGTCCAGGGACAGGAGCAGAGGCAATGGGCACACGGTCGGACACAGGAGCTTCCCTCCCACCGTCAGGAAAGGGTCCCACTGAGACTGGCCGGGCACAGGCTGCCCCAGTAAGTTGTGGAGTCTCTGCTGCTGGAGATGTTCATGGGCCATCTGGTCCAGGGCAGCCGGCTGTCAGGGTCCCAGCTCAAGCAGGGGCTGGGCAGGACTGTCTCCAGAGGTCCCTGCCAGCCTCCCCAACTCTGTCTCTGTAGCCTGGGGAAGTCTCAGAAGCGACCAAGCTGCCTTTTCCCTGCTGGAGCTGCGACAGCTCCCTCAAGAGCCGTCTCTTTGTGGACCTGCCAGCTGCACTCGCAGTCGCCGGGAGGCTTCCTGGCCAGGACTCACAGCCCCGCAGGGGCCTACAGCTGTCCAACAGAGCTGGTCCCTAAGGACCCACCGGGCTGGAGCCTCCGGGACACGAGCGGTCTGACAGCTGCACGGCTGTCAGGAAGGGCCACTGGCTCTGCTGCCCCTGCTGCCAGAGCCTCCTGCCCTGCAGGGTGGGTCTGTAGCATCTTCTGTGTCAGACGAACCTCCCTCGTGCAAGAAGAACCCTTCCTGCATCTTAAAGCAGCAACAGCTCTGCTTCTCAGCTCTCGAGGGAGCAAACAGAGCGGGATCTGGCACAGCTCCGTCACGGCGACGTGCAAGACACCTCAGTCTGTTCCCCGCCTCCCAGCAATGTGGCAGCGCAGCNTCGGCTGGGCTGCACCCGGCCCCGCCGGAGGAGCCCCTGTGGGATGGGCTGTGTCCAGCCCTGGGGCAGAGCTCCCCTGGCCGTGTGCCTCTCCTCACCAGCCCCTGGCCAGCCCCTGAGAGATTCAAGGAGCTGTCCTGCGTGGCTGGGACTGCTGGCTGTGTTTGAGGTGCTTGTGGGGACTGATGGGCTGTTAGATCTCTCGTGGTGGTTGAGTCTGGCTGCTCTCAGGAACCGCCAAGTGGTGCCTTGCTGAGGGGGGTGTCGCAGTGGCCGTTCCCACGAGGAAGCTCCTTCGTCCTGGGACCCCACGGTTTGAGATGGAGGCTCCCTGCCAGAAGGTCGTTCCAGCCAGCGGTGCCCCAGGGGAGCAGGACCTGAGCGGGGCTGAGGTCCCTGACATTGCCCTCTGCCCACCGCGGTGAGATCCAGGGGGTGGTTTGGATGGACGAGCTGCAGGGGAAGGACCACTGTGGAGAGAGAAGCTCCCAAGGGCAGGGCCTCTGTGCAGAAGAGGAAGAAAGGAAGAAGGCGAAGAAGAAGGGCTGCTGCTCTTTGGCGGTGACTGTGGTGTTTGAGCTGCCCCACCGGCAGGGTCCCCTCCAGTGCCCCTTGCCCACGGCACCCAACTCGAAGAGGATGTGGCCATCGCAGTGATGCACCAGGGCAGCCCAGGGGCTCCTCCCCGCCGGACAGACAGCACCGCAGCAGGGTTTGTTCCGTCCTCGCGACCCGAGGTGCCCTTGCCACGGCTCAGGACGCAGCGAGGGGTCCGATGGCCATCGGCTGCGGCTCAGTGGCACTGAACGAAGGGTGACAGTGGCTCCTCAGGTGCAATCAGGCAGGTGAGGAAACATCTCCTGTGCGGAGATGCTTCATTCGCACTGCTGGGCAACACAAACCCATCCCCAGACGGAGAGGGAGGGAGGAGTTTGTGGAGCAGAGGCTGAGCCTGGAGCCGCTGGGCGGCTGACGCAGGTCTGCATCAAGTGGGCTTTGACGTGAACTACGGCCGCAGTCAGTAGCAGCCCCGGACTGAGACGGAGCCGGCCGGGACCAGAAGTGCTGGGGGCAGTCGCACACCTCAGGGTCGATGGCCCCGCGGTGATGGATGTGGGGGTGGAGATGCCCCGACCCCATAACTCCCGAACGCTTAAACCCCGCGCGCGCTGCGGAGTCAGCCGGGCAGAGCTGCGCCGGGTCGTGGGGCTGCAGATTGGTGGTTCCCACAGCAGCTGCAGGGGAGGCCTGGATCAAGCTCCCAGTCACTCGTGCAAGGGCTGGCTCCCCCGTGAAATTCAGAGGAGGCAGAGTTGTTGCTGAGAGGATGAGTGGAAGAGGTGCAGGAGGCTGCCGCAGTCCTGCCGTCGGCACTGGAGCACAGCCAGGCCCGGAGCTGGGGAAGGGGCTGCTCACCAGTGCTCTAAGGGGGAACCAGGGGGTCGAACTGCAGCAGAGGAGGCTCAGGGAGCCCTTCTGGCTCTCTGCAGCTCCCTGAACTTGGGAAGGTTGGAGCTGGGGGCAGGTGTCAGTCTCTTCTCCCTCCCCAGGACCAGAGGACCCAGCCTCAGGTTGCCCCAGGGGAGGGTGAGGTTGGCCCTGAGGTGCAATTTCTGCCCCATAAGGGCTCCCCACCCCAAAAAGGGGGGAATCCCCCTGTCCCTGCAGGGGCTGCAAAGTCCTGGAGCTGTGGGTGAGGGCTGCGGGCCAGCGGGCCCCTGGCAGGGCTGGGGTTGCACTGGAGGAGCTCAGAGGGCTTCTCCCAGCTCGGTGATTCTGTTGGAGGGAGGGCTGGGGAGGCTGCACATGGGGGCTGTTGGAGGGCAGCCCTGGTGCCACCCCATGGGGCAAACGGGCTGGTGCTCAGCAGCCTGGCAGCAGAACCTGGATGGGGGTTCTGCTTGTGCGGGGTCCTTGTGGGCACCTGCTGCTGGCCACAGCACTGGGGGGGCTGGCAGAGCACCCCACGTCCCTGCAGACCCCCGCCACAGAGACTGAGTGGGTGCTGCTGGGGTGTGGACCCGCGGTGCGGGCTGGGTGGCTCCTGTGATCCCCGTCATGGCCCCAAAAGTGCCGCGGGGCCCCTACGGATCCGAGCTGCCCTGGATTTCGCCCCCCCCGAGTAGGGTCCGTCCGGGGGTGACGCCTGGAGCATCAGAAGGAAGGGGCAGCTCCGTGTCCCTTGTTCCTGCTGCTGCCCTCGAGCGGTGGCGTGGGGCTCAGGGCTGGGGGTGCCGCTGCTTGGGGTTGCTGGGGTGCCTGGGCTGGGAGTGCCACACACGGACCCCCGGGGTGATGGAGCCGCTGGAGCTCCGGTGCTTCTCGTGCCAGGCTGGGTGTGGGGTGACCATGCGCGGCTTGCGAGAGGTGCGGGGGGGTCCCAGACTGAGGGACACTGTCCCCCCCCCCCGGGGGGTGTCCACACCCCGCTCTGGGGGAGGGTTCTGCCAGGGGGCACCGGGTGGCTCCTCCCGCCGGCGCCGCGGCTGCGGGTCTGAGCGGGGCGGTACCCTCTGCGCCTCCGCACTGCTGCCCGGGGGAAGCCCCATGGCGGGGGCGGGGGGCGCCGCGGTCAACAGGGGCCGCAGGGGCTGGGGGGCCGCAGT